>NDXB01003609.1:117820-178420 GCA_002631895.1 Agapornis roseicollis | reverse complement strand
TTTTTTTTTTTTTTTTTTTTTTTTTTTTTTTTTGAAAGAGGTTCTGCTTGCTGTTCCAATAAGGAGTTGCTTCCATAAGCAACAGTACAGCTCTTCACATGAGTTTATGGGAACGCTTCTTGTGTTCTTGATTTCTTGTTTGGTTTTGTTGCTTCTCCATGTTAAATTCTTCATGTTTACCTTTCATTTTGTTGCTATTGTAGCCAGCAATATTCTTACCATTAATTTCTAATACTTCTGATTACTTGTCTATGTATTCATCCTCTTGAGCAGAAGTTTTAAATGAATCCCCATAGCTTTGTTGCCTGCGATAAGTGATACCAGTTTTCAAGTGTTCCCTTGTCACCTACAAAAATGATTAAGATATGTTGTTATACGCAGTTTGTATCATACTATCTTGATGCAAAAGGCACATAGTGACTATGGGTTTGGAATT
Source organism: Agapornis roseicollis (assembly GCA_002631895.1). Classification (NCBI taxonomy): domain Eukaryota; kingdom Metazoa; phylum Chordata; class Aves; order Psittaciformes; family Psittacidae; genus Agapornis; species Agapornis roseicollis. The sequence goes on along the minus strand of NDXB01003609.1, from coordinate 177,984 downwards.
CTGAATGACTTATTTTAATTTCATCCCTGTGTAACTTGCTCAAAAAATATAATGCACAACACATTTCAGGGAGGAAAAGAAGAATGTTTCTTAGCAAATAATTTCATGTTCTTACAGGTTGCTTTGCAAACAGGAAAAGAGCCTCCAGCTATTTGGAAAGTACAGAAGGCCTTATTGCAAAAGTTTGTCCCTGAAGTCCGCGATAGTCAGAGGGAGTTTGCTGCTACTAACAGTGTGAGTCTTAAAAATTCCTTGTGAAGCCTCATGGGAACTGATTTCCTTGATGGAAGTCTAGGAAACAAGATAAAATGTGATTCTGACATGCATTCTTAGGAAGCATCCTTGAAGGGGAGGAGGGGGAAAGGTTTCTTGATTTCCTCCTACTCTAAAATTCACTCTAAATATATGAATGGGCAGAATTTTTGTTGTCCAGCATGGGTTGTTTAGTATCATTCAGCCCACATAAAGGAGCAAGTTTACATAACCAGAATAAAGTCAGTGAATGCAGGCTTGTGAACCACAGTGGGAAGGATTCAGATGGGATACAGTTTCAACAGGCAGCCCTTTGCCATACAGATAATTCTTTAGGCATAACGCATGGGGAGAATTAAATAAATGGAAAAAATGAAGCCCAAAGTATGTCTTGCCTTATTTTCCTTATTTTCTTCCTTTAAATGTGGAAGTCCATAGGAGAATTTCTCTTAAATTGTAAATGCTGTAGGATAGCTCATTCTTGTAAACAAGTTGTTTTTAAACTGGCTTTGTCTTTAGTATTTACATTTTTAATTGCTTAAACTGAACAATTTTACTTAACAGAAACCACTTGTGTATATTATTTGATTTTTTTTTTTTAGTATCTTGGATATTTTGGGGATGCAAAAACAAAATATAAACGAGTGTATGTGAAGTTCATTGAAAACTCGAACAAAAAGGAGTATGTCAGAGTATGTTCAAAAAAACCACGAAGCAAATCTGTACAGTCAGCAAGGTATTTTATTTCTTTTTTTTTTTTGTCATTTTGCCATACTGTTTTCATATTAAGAACACACCTATTTTAATAAATAAGACTATAACTCAGGGTTATGTTGATTCAGCTTTAAGTTAGAAACTGAAAACTGTGTGTTTTGCTTTAAGAAATGAGATATAAATTACTGTCATATTAAGACCTTCCTACCTTGAATCTGTGGTTTGCAGTAACTTTCAGAGGTGTTAGGGCTCCTGATCTTATTTCCTTCTGTCAGCTTTTTCCTCAGTATCAACATAGAAGCCTGCAAGTGTAGTGCTTTTAAATGTGTGTTGTTTTCTCCTATCCCGTGGACTTTGCAGGTTAGTTACATTTTTCTGGATTGTTTTAATGATAATCCTGTACCAGTATACTACAAGTACTTCTCAATCCTGGAAAGTTAATTTGAAAACAGAAGTCAGTTGTTGAAGTTGGTTGTTGCAAGTAAGCTTTTCCCTCTTCTGTACTGTCAGCACACTGACAGTATTTACTTTTCTCATTGCACATGCCCTACCCCCTCACCCTACCCCAGAAAGCCTTATAACTTTTGAGTGTTGACTAGAAGAGTCTCTCACACAGTTACTTTGGATAGCTCTGAGATTTCCTCAGTCGCCTCCCTTCTGATAAGGTTTTCACTGTCATCCACTAGCTAAAGGTTTTTCTGTTGAATTTTGTGTTGACCTTTGATTGTGCTTTTGGAACAGGTTGCAGATTCTGTATTGAAGAACTGTCATGCTTTATTGCTTAGCTTATGTTATATTCTCACAACTTCAGATGATACCTGAAGATTTTCTCTCTATGGATTTTCAGTAATTTAATGCAGATTATTTTCTTTATCGGACACTAGTAGACAATAATGAAAAACCACAGTGCTCTTATGCAAGGAATGACTGGGATTTTCATGTAGTTGAGAATAATTCTACGCATTATATAAAAAATAAGTAGTATAGTATGTGTGACCTCATTTCTAGTTGCATGTTCTAGTTAAATGAAATAAGTATATGTAATCCATGGAGAATATATTGTGGCTACATAAGATGATAGCTATTTTATTAATATCAAAACTTGTGTGGTAATTATTTTCATAGAGATCATCTTTATGATATTGCAGGACTATTCACTGCAAGCCTAACAGTAGCACCAACAAAACCCCTGAACCACCAGCACCAAAACCAGCAGCAGCAGCAGCAAAGGTCTCTTCTGTGAAACCCAAAGCTAAACAGCCAAAGGTAAAGGCTGAACCACCACCAAAGAAAAGGAAGAAGTGGAAAGAAGAATTTTCATCATCCCAATCTGATTCTTCACCTGAGGCCCAGAGTGATGAGGATGGTGAGAGAGATCCTGTTGTTAGCAACTAGGACCATTTGAGCTTAACTAAGTGCAGTGGTAGAAAAGTATGTTGCTCAATCTTGCAATTTTTTCTTTGCTAGCCTCAGAAGCCAAAAAAAAAAGGGGAAGAAAATCTGACTGCCACACAAAATTGATTTCTTAAAACTCTTCATTTGTTTGAGCATGAGCAAATGTGTGCACCTGAAGTTATCTCAAATGTAGTTCACCAGTTGGGTAAATATGTTTTCACTATGTGCTTTCTCAGATGGGTACAGTTGAAGGTTGATTTTCAAATACATATCAAGAATCAGATTCTTAGTTGATTTTTCCACTACAGCTCCATGTCGTGTCTAAAACAACATTCCTGCAGTGCCTGTCTGCATGCAGATGGGGGCAGAACTCAGATGTTACTGTTGTTTCAAGATCCAAGAAGAAAAAGCAGTTACTTTTTGGCTGCTTCACTGCTTGTCCAAATACCAGCTGTTCAAATGTAGTGTGATGAGCACATTTGCTCTGAGGACATTCATGGTGTCTTGGAATGGTGGGATATGATGTTTGCAGTAATTCTCTGGAACAGAGAGGAATTTTTTTATGTTGTTTATAGAGATTATCTGTGATAGCAGATATACCTTGTATTTTGTAGGGTTTTTTGTTTGTTTCCTTTATGTTTGAAGTTGTGTAGTACTCATGTTTTGTATTACTGCATTTGCAAAGCATGTTGGCTGTGGTGACTTCAACTAAGGATAAACTGGGGTTGGTGTACTGGAACAGTGCCTCTGCTGAGGACAGCACCTTTAAAATACTGTTTTTTGAGCAAACTTACCCAGATAATGTACAACTGTCCATATTTAACATTTCCAGTAATGTGATGATAGTCATCCATAGAAATGTTGCTATCTGAGAAAGCCTCAACAGCCCTGCTAGCTAAATTCCTGTAAAATACTGGTGTCATATATTGGAGCCTAAGAAAAGCTCCAGGATGTTCAATAGTACTGAGGACTGCTCCATGTGCATATGTAAAACTGCTGTCTATGTGGGAAAAACACCCAAAAAACACAAACTGACCGAAAGTTTCCTCAGAATAAGTACAAATGTGCCTGCGTTGCTTCCCTGGTAAAATCTATTTTATGTGGTTTTTGTGAGTTGGACTATTAGGTGGGATTGACTTCAATCGTATGCAAATTCCTAAGTGACATGAGGGCTTTTGAGTGGTTTTCTGTTAGACTACTTCAAGTTTTGTGGTTTTAGGAGGCAGTTGCATTGACATGAAACCTGCACTTAGGGCACTTTGCCTGACTGAGGTTTTTTATTATCCCTTTTCTCTAGGCATTCATCCACAATAATAGAAAAATGTTAAAATTCCCTAAAAATATTAGAGTCTAAGTGCTGATGGTTGTAAGTAATTATATGTGTTTCTACAGAAAATGGCACCATTTATTCCAGATTTGGGTTTTGTACCTGCTTTTGGCATGTAAGTTAGTTGAATGTGATTTCTGATTGTATTGAGTTTTAATCTCTTGGGATGCCTGTAGGGGTCACTTGTGTTTTAAGAGAGAAACCTTCAGTTTTGAAAAATACAAATACTTGAAGGATATCAACCAAAAACAGTCATTATATTCCAATTAATTTTCAGAGCTTGTACCTCCAGCTCCTCTTGTTACTCGGTTTTTGAACACAAGAGCTATGAAAGAGACTTTTAAGAGCTACATGGAGCTGCTTGTTAGCATTGCCTTGGATCCAGACACAATGCAAGCCTTGGAAAAGAGCAATGGTACAGTATGTTTAACATTTTAAGGTTATTAATTGGTGAAGCAAATGTATTAAAAATAAACAAAAACCACACCAAACTTTTAGCTACATACCCGTGTCTGAAGGACACTTTACACAAATTACTTTTGTGTGCATGTATATATATATATATATTTGCACTATCTCTTTGAATAATCTAAGTTATTTGGAAAAACTGTTTTTTCTGCTTTGTTAATGTACAGCTTGAGCTGTGAATGTCAGAGCTGAGCTCTTTGTTCCTGCTGTTACTATATTTTAACATCTTTGCAAACATTATTTCAGGTTACTGTTTCAAGTGTGTATTTGCTTTCTTATGAAGAAACGTCCTTATAAGTAGTTCTGATTGTTGCTATTATTAAAAATTCCGCATTTCAAACTCTGAAACCTTAAAGTTCTGATCAAAACTAGTTATATGTCACCTTTTGTTTGGGGAGAAAATGTTTGCGCTCATTCACTGTGGGCTTATTTACCTTAGTGGACTCCAGGATACAAGTCAAAACTCTTTATTCCTCAAAATGTAGTGAGACACCCATGTATAAAGGTCCAAAAAGAGAAATCATGTCGCATATTCTTTAATTGCAGGCTGATGTTTTGTACTGTTCTGTTTGCCTGTATTTAGAAAACTGGTTTCTGTCATCTTCCCTGGTTTGCTCTGGTTGTGCATCGGTACACACTTACCTCAAGGTTTCATACCCATGTGTATATCAGTAGGCCAACTAAAAGCAGAGAAATAGACATTATAAATTAAAGATTCCATACTGAACTGTAAGCTTTCGTTCATGGACACATGCCTTGTGTGCAAATGTATAGCATAAAATTTATAGTGGTTTAGCAGATAACTTCTATCAGTAAGTGCTTTTCTCAATTTCTTTTGTTATAAATGCCAACAGGGTCATCACTTGTAATATGGAATAGCAAATGCCAAAACCATATACTTGTCTTTACAGAACTGCCAACGGTATTACAGAGAAGATGATTATCTAGGACAGGATTTGAAATTGTCTCAAGATTTGTGCTCTGTGTTGCTCCTATTTTTTTTTTCTTTCAACTGAAGAAAATCAGAGGAGGATTGCAGTCAGCAGTTAAACTGCATAATAGCTAGGCCACTTGAACAGGCTGATAAAAAATAATTCATGTTTGAAAGCAGTGTATGTGAAAATTGCATGATTTCTTTACTTCCACATTTTATGCTAATGGGTCAAAGCATGGATTGAATAAGAATCTCATTACTGTATTTTTCTCAATCAACTGCTGACACCAGTTTTTTTTGTGTCTTTCAGATGAGCTACTTTTGCCTCACATGAGAAAAATTGATGGCATGCTGAATGACAATAGGAAAAGACTGCTTTCCAAATTACGCTTGGATCATACATTCAAGGTATTCTCTTTTAAATCCTAGGGTTTTTTGCCAGTAAAGTCAGTCATTGAGTGCATACCATGCAGGTATGACTTAAAACCCTGAAGACAAATTCGTAACAGAAGTGAATATGGATTTGAAAGAGATGCTATTAATTCCATGCTTGTGTATGGCATTTGGAGAACATTTTGTGACGGAACAGTATATACTGCAAAGTTCTAGTCTTAATCCCCATGCTTTCTGGTTCATTCTCAAGCATTTTTTCTGTTACTCTTCTCAAGTTTGCCAAAAGAAAAATCTGTTTCCTGTGCTTCTAAAGCTTTTGGTCAAGTGATTGTATTGCCTAAAAATCTTACATGAAACAGCTATGCTGTGGAGCAGATGTCTGAATTTATTTGAAGTAGAGAACATGATCAGAGTAGTTTAACACTGGGACAGAGGGACTTGAGAACAGCTTGTTTGCGTGCTCTTTCATGTGTCTTCAGCATAAAAGGTTGGGAAAAGTATGGATAACAAGCCCATACTACAGCAATTTTGACATGAAAATAAAAACTAGGCCTGGATGTGGGCACGGAAGGGAGCATCACTACTGTCTCAGTAGAGAGAAGGTAAACATGAGGATAAATAAACAGTGTGGTTCCTCCCATCTACCCTCCAAGCAGCAACGCAGATTTCGAAAGTGCAGTGAAGTGAATTAAGGTTATTTTTGCCTATGTTGGAGAACTAGTTGTTGATGTCTGTAATCAGACTGATTATTTCTTCTTGTAACAGTTTACAGACCAACCAGGGTAAAGCAGACCTTTCTGTACACACCATCAGACCAAATTTGCTTTCACCTCTTTTACCGTTCCCTTTACATCCACAGTACAAACTTGCAAAGTTAGTTGTCTCTCTGTATTACTCTGTACTTATTTTTGAGGAGGAATATAACAGCAGACTGGATTGTTCTGTTTCAGAGATTTTTTTTTCCACAGTCCTGATAAGTCTTGTGGGATGCTGTGACCTTGTTTCAGAGATGAGAACATCATCCACCAGTGAAACAGCTTCAGTTCACACTCTCTTTTAACTCATTTCTTGTAGGTAGTGCTGTTTTCCCAGTTTCAGGGAAAAAGCTCATAGGACCTTCTGTAATACTGACATATAATTATAGCTGCTTATTCAGTTGGAGTTCATAACTGTTATGGTAGCTTTGCTGTGTGTGCACTTAGCAGCAGGTTATGTATCGTATCTCTTAAATTAGCTGGAAGCCTGTATTTCTCTCTACTATCTACAAGAAGTGGAGTTCTGGATGTGAGGGAAGGGATCTGCTTACGATGTAAACTGCTAGATAAAAGTCTTCTGTGTTTGCCTTCTGTTATGATGGTACCAACTTGTGCCATCCTTGCACCAGTATTTTGGAAGAGAACTGGCCAGAGCCCCTTGACACTGAAAGTCAACCCTGAGGAAGGCTATTACAGCAGCTAGAAAAACTAAGTAATTTAAACCTGTGGAAGTTGATGTTCCAGCTTGAGAGCATTGTGATGAATATTGTATATGCACAAGTTAGCTAGTCAAGGTTACTGCTACCACTGTGCAACTGTCTCTCTGCTAGCTGATTCTGTACTTTTTTACTGAGAGGGATTTTTTATAAAGTGGAAAATGGCTGATGTATGTGGTAACTGAATTCAGGTAACTGAATTCTACTGCTGCTTGTTAAAAGAAAGCATAAAAATTTAATCCACTTCATGTTTTAATCAGATGGTTCAAATTAGTACCTTAAGCTGCAACACTGGTATATTTTTGTGTCTGATTTTTTTCTTTTACTGGAGTATAACACAAAGATAGATATGTTCATTGAACTTGAAATTTTTTTCAGTACCAAATTACATAGCATAACAGCTGTTTCAAAGCAGCTGCTAACATAACGCTATATTTGTACAAAAAAAGTTGTATTCAAATATACAGATGCAAATAACATAGAAATGAAGCTGGTAGTTCACTCTTATGAGTTAATATGTCTTAAAAACTTGTGCCTTTTTGAGCCAGTTATGTACTTCACTGTGCATAAGCTTTTCTACCTTACAGATACGATAAGATGCAATTAAGTTGTATTTTGCAAAAGCTCGGACAAAACCAATGAAGATATGTAGGCATCCAATCCCTGCTACAATTGGTAGGCTTCCCATGCCTGATCAGGCATGGGAAGTACTTGGGCACCTCCAAGTAACTTGGCCTTACTTATTCTTGGATAGAAACGGAATGGGAAGCATTCTAAAAGGTGAAAAATGCCTAGTACAGCCTAGTACAGGTTTGCCCTTCCTAATGAAGGAGTCACAGATAGTAATCTGAGATGCAATAAAAGCATTTTCTTAGTCTTGAAAAATTACAGTAGTCAGGAACAGGTAGTCCTGCTTATCAAAGTGTGTGTAGTTGCTTGAGCTGTTAAAGACCACTTATAGGCTCTTTGTGGGAGAATAAATTATTTCATAATGGGCCACAGTCAAACTTTTCAATGGAACATGGCCAGTTTATCAGCAGTCTGGGTGGCTTGGCCATTCTGGAATTGTTCAGAATCCTTTTTCTTTATATGCTCTGTTTAAAGAATGCTTTGGAAAACTTTCCTGAACTGACGGTGATCACTCGGGATTCTAAAACAAAAACTGGAGGAACGTCTGTGTCTAAGATCAAAATGAATGGTAAAGCTTACAACAAGAAAACACTGAGAGCTTCGAAATCAGCCACTAAGTTAGCACCGGTGAGTGTTCAGAGGGGTTATTGCTGCCACCATCTGTCTTCTAATGAAAACCACATTTACATATCAAGTACTACTTTGTGATTTGTAGGGTTTTTTTGGGTAGATCTATCAAAATACAAAGTATTTGAGTGAGGTACTTTATCTATAATAAGAGAATGTTAAAAACCATTTTAACAGTATATTAAATGATGGGCTTAGCTTATCTGTGAAGTATAATTATATTTCAGGAATAATAAATTATTTCAGAATTATTCTGCTATTTAATGCCTATGTTTAGACCTAAATGCTCTTGTTCTGTGTATTCGTACAAGGGAGGGGAGGATGTTTTACAGAAGAAAATGTCCATCATACATCTGTCTTGGAAAATAATGTGAATTTACCTAAAATAACTGTTCTTTTTGCAGGAGTTTACAGTAGATCCAGAAAAAATACAGTTGTATTCTTTGTATCACTCACTCCATCATTACAAATATCACATATATCTAACATGTAAAGAAGAGGTAAGTCTTGTCCTCTTTGAGATACTTTCATACATTTGAGGGAATCAGGTCTAACTAGAGGAGCTGTTGTTGTCTTGTAAATGAGTATGGATTCTGGCCTCCTATTTTAATTAGTTCTTTCTGGCAAAGGAAAGGGTATGTTGAGCACATCTGTTGCCCCTAATTGGCACTGCTGCCCAGAGCATTCAGAGATGAGGCTTACAAGGTTTGTGTGAAATCAGTTTCCCTTGGGGATAGGTAAACATTCTTCACTGTTATCCAAAGTAAACAAAAGTGAATTTTATCAGTGTGTGCAATTCCTCAGATTTAGAAAAGCTACTTTTTGTCTGAGAATGCCCACTCCTTTATTTTTTCTGAAAATCCTTGGTGGAAGTGTTCCAGGTAGCAGAAAGACGAGAACTGAGCTCTGGTTCAGTTGCTAAGAAATGCTTTTTGGGGGCATTTCTTATGTTTTTAAAGTTGTAAAAGCTTTTTTCCAAAGAAGGTTTGTATTTAACTGCAGAATATTATAGAAATGAACATTCTGAAGTGCTGGCAGCCTAATGTATGTATATGCATCTCTCTCTTTCCCTCCTTCTCATTTTTAAATAGATCTCTTCTGTGCAGAAGAAGAGTGCAGACCTAGGACAGGAAGAGATCGTGCAGCTCTGCATGAAAAACATAAAATGGGTGGAGGATCTTTTTGAAAAGTTTGGTGAACTTCTGAACCGTGTCCAGCAGAAATGCTCCTAACAGAAATGTATCCCAAGTCTCACAGTTTTCTACGGCACTAACCCAATGGAACAGAAAGCTCGGAGAGAGGCTCTGATTTCTTTTGCAAGGCCAGACTACGTTCTTGCTCATAGCCGTTTTTCTTTCTCTTTATGGAACATTGTGCCTTGGCTCTTGCTAAGGAAAAGTGATGCTGCCAAGGAAATGAGTCCTTTGGAGATGGAACTAAATGTAAACCTAACCACATTTTTAACCTGAAGAATTATTTTCTATTTTGTAAACTATTGAATAACTTAGTTTTATTTTCAGAGGGTTTTGACAAGTGATAAAGCATGCACTACATATATTTTTTCTTTATTGTTAAAAAGTTAACAACTCTTAGTATACTGCAGATTTTTCCATCCCTGACTAAGCAACAGAAAAATCAGCGTTGGGGTGAACTAATTTTTACATGTCTGGCCACCAAATTCAGAGTTTTATACACTTTGTGAACAGAGCCAGAATGACATCAGCTTCTGCATTATGTACATTGCCATCATGAAATCCAGAAATGTCATTATGCTTTATGGACTCCTTTTACTATTGTCATGTTCAGGAGACTGAACATGGAGTTGGTGCAATCCTATGACTGCTTTTTGTGTCAAATTATATTGTAATGAAAGACAATGACCTTAACTATTTTCCCTGTTTTGAAGAAGAAGAATATTTTCCTTTATACTGTGTTGTTTTGGTTTTTTTTTTTCTTTTGGGAAAAAAAAATCTCAATTGTACATTTTATCTCACTAATAGTTGTATTTTTCACAGAGGAAATATTGTGGTTAAAATTGTTACATGTATCTTTGTAATACACTTTCCATTGTTTTCAGTAAATCCTATTCATTTATATATTGATTTCATATTGTAAACTATATATCTCGAGGTAACCCTTTTGTTTATACAGGTTTGCTTCAGTGTTAACCAGAATAATGCATTCTAGACTAGTTTTGCTTTAAGTGTAGTTGTGTTAGACACTGCAGTCATATTCTGATACATGAAAATAAATTTCTTACTAAACTAGCACTTGATTAACCGAGCGTTTAAATGAAGAGCTACTACACTTCATCAACAAAGATTGATGATTGACTAGACTATATGCAGTGTTAAACACAGCTTACATTATTATCTGTAGAGCTGGCAGTTGCAGAGCTGTTCTCTTTTTGGTGCCTTTCAAGTCTTCAGACATCTTTGTAGCTTTTTCTCTTCCCACCAGTTTGTTAACAGTTAGTAGTGCCACTAGTCACACTCAGACAATGAATGTAATGGGCTCTGGTCAGGAGAACGTTTTCCTTAAATTTGCCAACAGAATGCCTTACTGAGTCATTCAGAATGGATATGTACTCTACTCGCGTCCTAAAAAAAGTTGTGTCGGTCTTTTTTTCAGATAATGTAGAAAAAAAAAATCATTCCTTTATCCTTTTGCTGCCACTTAGTGCCTTAATTTCAGCCAAGAAAGCAGGGTTCACTATTCATTGGCCGAATGAAATAATGTTCATTGCCACATCACCTTTTTTCCCCATTTTCTGGTTTGATCCTATTTAGTTGTTAAATATTCATTAGACCTTAGAATTATAGAGAGTTTAATGAATAGATGTGAAAATGAAATTATTTCATCTTGAGTAATCAGATAGAGGTTTGAGTATTAAAGTATGTACAGAATTTTAGCTGATTAGTTTTAGAACGTTGTTGGATGTTTACCATTTTTCCAAAGCTTTTCATCTTTTAAAAGCAATAATTCTCCTTTACAACTTGTATGCAAACTACAATGAACAGAAATGGGTATGTGCCCTTGCTTTTTTTAAAGCCTCTTTATAGTGGTTTGGTTTAAAAAGGGAGGTCACTGTCATATTACTGGATGCATTGCGCTACTGCTATGTCGCCTGTGATCAAGAAGAGCAAGATGTGTTTGGGTCTAGAAAGAATGTGCAGGTTGTTGGAGCAATCATGAGGCTAATTCATTTTTGTGGTGAAAAGAAGGGTAGCCACAGGGTTGAAGAGTTGCTGTTGTTTTGGTTGCACCATGTTGACTCTTGTAGGAGCTAGAGTTTATATGGTGAAACCAGACAGCATAGTAACCAGCATTGGTAGGAATCAGCTAAAATTGTTTTAATGTACATATGCACACTGCAGATACAGTAGAAATGTGCCTGGTATACTTTTTAATTGATAGTGAAGGTTCCCAGATTTACTGAGTGTCTTCCATTACTGGTGGGGGTGGTTAGCAGTGTGTGTAGATTCATGAGAGATACTTACTTACCTGGGCAGAGTTCTATGGTCACATTATGATGATACATATGGACAGCACAGTTTGGGAATTCCCAGTCTGCAGCAGTAAAAATTACCAGGATGCAGACCAAGGGAACAATCAGAATGGATCCTTGATGGAAAGGAACGTGTCAGACTTTGTGTCTTACATATCCCTGCCTAATGTGACTACAGAGCAACTAAATGAGAGAGGTTTCTATGCTTTCTAAATGGTTTCTTAACTGCTACTGGATGTTTACTATAGAATTCGAATCTAGAAGCAGCTTTAGGAAGCTGCTTGTTCGGTCCAAGTCCTTAGAAGCTGAAGAAAGAAATGAGAGACCTTTGGAATAGCTTGTCCCTATACAAAAAGAAGCAAATCTTAGCAACAGCAATTTAAAAAACCTGCTAGGATGCTCTGCACTGCCACAGAAGGTGACCTGGCTTATTTTTGGCTGTTTTGTTCCTGAGGCCAGCTAAACAAGCACTGTGGCTGTAGAAGACAGGTAAAACCTGTCTTTAATAAGGCTAACTAACCTAGGCTATTAAAGATTAATATAATGGAGCTTCCATCTTTGTCTTGGGCAGCAGAAATGATGGCTGGGTTATTAATTTACCAAACTAGAATAAGTAAAACCACGGAAGTCTCAAGTGTGTTGAAGGATCATGAATCAACATAAAACTTTGTTAGTGGGATCGAAGAGGTTTTTTATACTGAAGCAAACTTAGAAAAAAGTCAATGGAAGAATTGCTTTTTTACACAAATACTGTGTTTTGTTGCATTTTAGGTTATTAATTCTGCACTCACAGCTCAATCCTTTGTTTCTTTTAAGTAACAGTGAGGTCTTCACCCCTTAACATCTGACAGTGAAAACTGAGTACTCATTTGGTTGCAAGAGAAATGCATTAGGAAGGAACAAAACCCTCCTTAGACTATGAATTAGTAAACCAGAAATTAAACTAATTGCAGGATGAATTACTTGGTTTTTAATGCCGCTCTTCCTTCCTTTAGCATGGCATCCCTGTCTATATTGGGTTTGTTTTCCTTGAAATACATTCTTTCTCTTAAAGGCAGGTTTTCTTTAAGATGCTACTTCCAAAGTTTTGCTAGTAAAAAGTCAGAGACAAAATTGGATTGAGAAACCGTTCCTGAAAATGGCTAGGGACTTTAGGGTCTTCAATGTTCTATGGCATGTATTGTATTCATATCTTGTCGAAATGAAATGCTACTTCTTAAAAAGTCAGATGTCACAGACTGTCTTCCAAGTAAATGATTTCCATAGGGAAATATATTTTAAATATTATTTAAATATTTAGTACTATTTAAAACAATTTTAAAACAGAAAAGCTAATACTATGCTCACAAAATGTCAGTGTGTCATCAGCCATTTCTTCTTTTGTTGCCAACAGTTCACATTTGGTCTTTCTCACGTACCTGTGCATTACACAGTGCACGTTCTGCCATATCTTATTGTTTAAGCTAATACTGACATGTCGTTGGTAACAAATGCATGTTTTTCTGCATATATCCTCTACACATGGCAAAAATGAAGCTAGGGCTAATTAAGAGACACTTTATGCATTCTTAGTCCAGATTTTCAGGTGGTCCGTAATACAATGTATGGAAATGTGAAAAAGGACAGTTTTGTACCATTCATGATGTTATTAACTAAACCCATTAAAGTGAAAACACTTTTTAAACAAAAACCTTATAACGCTTAGTCATTTATTATTAAAACACTAAGTTGTGAAAAGTTAGATTGTTGGAAACCCTTGGCAATTTAAACTGCGTGTTTTGGTTTCCAGATGATACACAGTTCTAGGGTTTGGGGGTTTTTCTTCTTCCATTTTACTGCATGAATTGAGCATGTCTGGTTGATCTGGTTTGCTACATCCTTAATGTGCTCAGTTAATTTACACAATATAACTGCCAGGTCTTAAACGGATGTGACAAGTGAGGAGCCAGACGGTTAGCCTAAGAGAGACTACTGCTGTGATTCATGTGTTTCTCAGGTACACTATTTTCTCCTGTTCTTGTTCTTGCTAAACTAGAATACCATCTCTATGTGCCTGTGGGAAGCAATGGTGCTCTAGAGGGTTTTAGTCTCCCCCCACATTATAATGAATTACTCTGGATATTCTTAGAAATATTTTTTCCCCATGCAGAGGAATGAAGCCCCATGATGTGGCTGTTGGCCATAAGGTACATAATAGGCCTTCTCTGAGCCACTTGCTGGCACAAAAAGGTGAATCTGAAGGCCTGGAATATGAGGGGGGTTTTGATGCTCCTGTGTGCAAGAGCTGCTTCCCAAACCAATATAAGCATAAGCCATTTGCCCGTGGAGTTGATCGTTGTTTTCTCCAAAAAGCACTGGGGATCGGGTAGACACAGAGAATGCCCCATTGCAGTGTGGAGGATGAACCTTTAGCTGCTGTGTTCCAGATACATGTTATCATTGATGAACTGTTTTGTTTCTAAAGAGAAAAAAAAGGCAAGAAGCTGAATGTATGAAGCTTTTTGAAAGAAAACTATCCTGCTATCAGCAATTTGTTGGTAAGTATCAGGCAATCAAAAGAGCTTGTTCTGCATTAGGTATTTCCCCCTCCTATAGAAAACAAATCTTTGTTTCATTTCTAGAAACAAAACTCTTTTAAATTGATTTTAATTTGGAAGAAACATGGGTTGGGTGTGAGAAGACATTGGAAAGGATGAAGAATTTGGAGGGAGGCTAGGGAAGCTTTTGGAGTGGAGGTAATTGAGGAACAAAGGGTATGGTAGTGAGGAGTGGTCTTCATTAGCAATGGCTTCAATTAGGTCTGCTGCAGCCTATATGCTGACTGAAAAGCAAATGACAAGCCAGCAACTTGGCCTGGTGGCAGGTGGACGTTCTAGAAGTGAGTCCCTCTAGGGCACTGGTAGCATTTTGCTGCACACGGTGACTTCATAAGATTAATTCAGTCTAGTCCGAGTTCTGCCTCATGCTATTAAAAAGGGGGTTTCTTTTGAGAAGCATGGATTCCAGCATATATCGCCACATAGCAGCAGTGGGTTTTTACTGCCTACTACTATGACCCGTTGTTAAGAGTGTGTATTAATAAACCATGGTTCTTACTTGGTTTGTCCTGTATTGTCATCTGAGGCAAGAGCTTTTGTTTTATTTTTGCAAGTGCAGGTATATCATTGAACGTTCAGCACTAATCTTCCTTCAGGTGTCCATGTGAAGGGTTAAAAACCCCTTATGTTTGGGCAGGGTCCTGTATACAGTTAATATATTAACTTTAAAATGCAGTAACTGGGTCCTAATGAAACATCCTGAGCAGTGAACTATTGATCCTATAGTTTGTGTAACCGCTTCAGAATCAGGAGTGTGTTTTCTTGTCATGCTGGGGTACTTACACAAAGGGGAGTTGGACTTGTGTATCTGAGCATGTGCGTGTGATAAAGGTTATAGATGGTAGGAGCCACTCTTGGCTCCAGTTACTATCCTTAGCCTTATAAACTCAATTTAAATTGCTGTCGTTAATTTTTAATAGGTGGTTTTGTTTCAAATTAGAATTAAACTAAATCTCTTTATAGAATCATAGAATAGTTAGGTTTGGAAAGGACCTTAAGATCATCTAGTTCCAGCCCCCCTGTTCCAACTGGTAACTCATTCAGTGCTCCAGAAGAATAAAGATTTAGGTTTGCTCTCTACATAAAGCAGCTATGGTGTCTTCTGAAGCCTCCCAGGTTTTTGCTGTTGGTCAGCACGTACACATTACCATCCTTCCAGATATTGTAAGAGAGTAGGGTAAGCGAATGCCCTGTAGTTGCTTCAGTGCAATGTCCAGCTACTTTGTTTAAACAGCCGGAGAGGTGGTTTGTCCATAGTCAGTGCTTTGCACTAAAGGAGTTGAAGAGAAAGCTTGCATGTTGTGTGAGAACCCAAGTGTCGCAATGCTGGAATCAGCTGGTTTAAGCAAAGGCCATAAGAAGTGCTTGGTTGGGATTGTTGCTTGCTTCTTGATGTGAACTCTGCAATTTCTCTTTGAGTTTTAGTGGGGTAGCAAAGCTCTCTGGAGGATGCTTCAGGGCCATTTTCCCATCCTAAGCTGTGTGCCTGGCAAAACATGGCATAATTGAGTTTGATGGCCCCAGTACATTGTACAGCAATGGAAAAGGTGAATTACAGATTCCCGCTTGTAGCGTACATAAACATAAGCCTGATTCTCTGCTCTAGAACACCAGCCTTGCACTCAGTGTCAATATAAATGGTAGGTAGCTGTCTTCTGAAGAGGTCAAGGTGGATGGTAAAAATCAGGAATGTCAATATAAACAAGAAATCCATCTAGAGTTCTCACTTTCCCCCCCTCCGCCATCCCTCAGCCCGTTCTGTCCCGTTAAACTAGTGCTATTTGCGGCTGCTCACTTTGGGAGCAGGGATGCGAAGTTGTCCCTGGCAGATCAGCATAAGTTACTACCTCAGCATGCGGCTGTGGGGGACCACCACAACTGCACAAACTGGTGAGAGCTGGTCCCCTAGTTCTTTATGAACTGATCCAGTGCCACTTTCAGTAGTCACATAAGTTTGTGTGTTTGGTTTTGGGTTGCAGCATCCAGGAGCTCACATTCCGTCAGTTGCTGCAGGTCACCTGAGAAATGGTAACTCCCAGCTTGGGCAGATGGTAACTTCTAATGTTCCAGTTACTTGTGCCTGTACGTGCTCATTCTGGTTGAACAGGTTTCTGCTGTGTAACTGACAGTGAGATTTTACTGCTCTGTGAGGAGTCTTTATCCAAACAGTGGTGCTAGGACCGTGCTGTCCTGCACACATTTGGCACGCACACTCTCCTCTCCAGTTATAATAATTCTTGAAAGTCCCAGAGAACTTTCACAAGAGGAAAAGTTGTAAAATCCATTTAAGATAAAATTATTTAGTGTTTATTAAGACTGAGAAGCAGAGCTTGTCCCATTGTTTTTGGTGGCATTGCTGGTCTTTACCCCCTGTGCACTTCAATACAGTAAGTCTCAATTCCAGCTGGTGACTTCCTCTCCAGCTGCTGTGCCTGGCTTGTTACTCAGAATGCAATGTGCTCCACTGGAGGTCAGTGTGCGCCAGAGCAGGCCCAGAGCGTTGCTTCCCTGCCCTTCCTTTGCCATTGTCCAGTTTGACTTGGTCCTGCAGTCACATTGGTATTCCAGCCAGGAATGGAAGGATTTTGCTCCTGAACAAAGCACCCTTTGTCAATTCAAGCATTCGTTCAGAAGCTTCTGTCCTGGGAACTTGTTTATTGTTCCAGTCTCTTCAAAAATGCAAGGGTGGAATCCTCACGGATTTCATGTTGGTATAAAACACTGGAGTTCACATTCTGGGAGTAAACGGTACTCTAGCCCAAACAGATTAGCCCCTGTGAGCAGCCAGGCAGACATGGTTAGTATGGGCTTAATGGTGCAGGGTGGCATCACTGTATCCCACAGAACCTGCTAGTAAACAACTCTTTCTAATTGGAATGTAGATGGGAAGTTGGGACTGAGCAGAGTGAATTATGCTCTGCATCATAAGGGAGAGTGCCAGTCCTCTCCAGCCCATGGAGCCCAGTGCCAAGCGAACCTCTGGTGCTCTTCAGTACAAACAGCAGAATGTGTTACTGATAACAAGGCAGATTCAGTGCAGGAGTTGTTTCAGCTTCCTTCCTATCTGTCTAGCATATCAGATACCTTTTTGCAATCCAGTATTGTATGAATAGCTGGTCATTCTCTTAAATGTGCAATCAATAAAGGTGGAAGAGATTTTTCTGATTTTGATAGGACTGTTTTGGTACCAAAAAACAACATACAGGACTTTGTATCTTCATGTGATGAACTAGACGAGATTTGATAAGCTTATGATAAGTGTAACTTTAAAACCAGTAATTTTTATAACTGAAGCTGTTGATTTTTCCCTTAGGTATCTTCATCTGACAGTGAACCATATCACAAAATTCTATGTGTCTCATCATTTGTGAATGGATTGAGCAACATTTTAAGGGTTAGTGTATAAAATGTCCTCCTTCATCTACTTCAGCACTGCAGTGAATACAGGCATTGTTGATGTTTAAGGGGGAGAGGGGGAAGAGTAACTGTTCCAAATAACTGGAATACTTTTCTGGATTTTTATGGTAATTATTAATTTCTGTGCATTTTCAGAAACACCCATAAAGATTGGATTCAACAGATCCTTGCAAATGTGGCAATAAAGTTTGATGTATATGTAAGATGTATGTTGAAACACACTTGATCTTTAAAGCTCTTACTGTTATGGGAAGACATTTGGAATCTAAAGAAAATTGTTTGGTGGAAGAGAGCGCCTTCTGTAGCCTGTGTTTATGAGATGTAAAATCAGTGTTTCACATGCAGAGTTCTGTGTTAATCCTTCAGAAAAGTGGGACCTAAATTATTTTGGAAAGAAGAAATGGGACAGTAGTATTCTGTGAGAATCCCTCTTTATTTCAGAGCCATTTTTAATGTTTCTTTTTTGGCACTTAGAATGTGCATAATAATTGGAACATGGAAACTTCTTGGGCTCAGAATATTTTATTTTCCAGGTTTGGGTCCTTCCAGCTTTTCTAAAAGTTTCAAACCAGAAACAGCCTTTTCGATGTGTCTCTTTCAAGAACACACAACATTTCCCAATCCCTTAACCAAGCATTGATCTGCCATAGATTAAACAGTAGTATCCTGTATTCTCTACCAACATTCCTCCATCTTCGTCAGGCAATG
This sequence comes from Agapornis roseicollis, assembly GCA_002631895.1. Classification (NCBI taxonomy): domain Eukaryota; kingdom Metazoa; phylum Chordata; class Aves; order Psittaciformes; family Psittacidae; genus Agapornis; species Agapornis roseicollis. Next base: position 159,543 of record NDXB01003609.1, on the reverse strand, counting down.
GAAGCCTTCAACTTTTGTCTCTATCAATTCTGTCTCCTTCACTTGTGCCCGGAATACCTGGGAATTACAGGTGCTCTCACACCCAAACACTGGCTGGCTGCCCAGCTTTTAGGTTCATTATGGAAAAAGCCAGACAGCACTTTACATAAATCTATGCATCAGTTTCTCGCTCTGTGATGGTACAGGTTTCCATTCTGCTTTCTCTCCCCCCATAATCAGAGAAGACCTAGATGTGGGTCTTTATCATCATCTTTATCCTTCAGCAAACACTTCATTGATATGAGTAAGTTAATCAGATCCTGAGCAGCAGACAGGCCTGAAATTGTGGCTGTTGAATTTAAATGCTGTATTTCTGCCGTATGCTTCTAATTAAACCCTGCAGTTCTTATGTGAGACTCAGAAGTTCTTGAAAACTTCAGTCTGTAAACTCTTCTAAACGAAGGCCACTCTCTCAATCCTGCTGTAGTTGGTGGGAGTATTTCTAGATGACCTGGAAATAAATCAAAATAGACTTCTCTTTTGCTGTTCCTCACTATAAAAGTTCTTTATGACAATTTCAAAGAATCTGACACAACTGTACAAACCTAGCACTTGTTTGCATAATGTGTTGGAAATACATTTCAGTCACCGTAAACTGTTGTTCTGTGCAACTTCAATGACATTATTAGACAGAGAGCCAACAGTAAAGCATTCTACATCATCAGACTTCCTTGTCAGGTGCTGCTTACAGTCTCCCTTGCAGACCTGCACCCTGCGCACCAGGTTTTGATACATTTACCTACAGCAGCATCTGTCTTGCACTGTTGAGTGGAGCTGCTTTCGGATGCTTTTGTTCCATGTTCAACTAGGAATGCCATTGGTTGGTCCTAAGTAATTTGACGTATTACTTACGTTAATTACATCCTTGTAACTGGCATTCTCTTGGGCACCCCAAATTCAATCCTATGGAGGTTAATTTGGGGAAAACACTGTGGAAGGGGAAGCCAAGTACAGCATGTTGCACTTTCACCCTGAGAATTTTCCACCACAGCCTATGGAATGACATCAGCTATAAATGACCATGCTGGCTGCACAAGATTATATTCTTTAAAATAACTATATAAAAGTATAAATTAGTTATATATATATATTAATAATTGCATAGGATATATCTGTGCTTTAGGAAGACATTTTATAATAATGTTATTTTAGGAAACACAGATACAGAACATCTTTCAACATCCTTTGGTACCAGAGACCGTTCAACCAGAGCTACCTGTTGGCTGACTCATCTGGCTCTGGAGAACCTGGTGTGTTAACAGCTGTCATGACTGTGGGGACACATGAAAGCAAAGGCAGAAGTCCGAGGTAGACTGCTACTCACCTGGTAATAAAAGAATAAACTCTTACAACCTTCCAGATGAGCCTCTCCCAGTGCATTAGCTGTGGTTCACTGTTCCCTGCGTTCTCATTAACAGTTTGGTACACCTCCTGTTTGAAAACGTTTGTAGTTCTAAATACTGTCAAGGCTATGGTGAGCCATTGCAGGAGGGTTGGCTGCATCGCTTTACTTCAACAACTATGCAAAAATAGTTCATTTTTGAAAACAAACTTGGGCATTTACTGATTTGCAGTTAATAGGTTCTGGTAGTGCGTAAAAAACCTCTAGCATCACCCTACTACAAAAGTAGGAAATCATAAAATGATTTATCATTGAACTCCGCACTGACCCATGCGATACACAGTTTTTATCAGGTTGTTAATGGCAACTGTAAACCAGACACCTGTGAGTCAGAACTGTTCTTTCTTTTAACATCTTCCCCTTTTCCCTCATGAAAGAAATCTCTGTCCATTCCCATTGCTGGAAAACAGGATGAACTTTCACTTTCAAAGGGTAGCATGTCGCTGCTGTTTGAAAAGATCTGTTTTTCTCTGGGCTTAAGACCACAGATTTGGGACTTCTTTTATCTGAAAACTTAAGGAGAACTTTCTTAGGACGCCACAGTGAAATACTTCCTTGCTCTGACAGTGAAACATGAAGAAACGCTTGTTTGCCCTAAATTTGTAGTGTCCAGCTCCCGGTACCAATTTTTCACAGCCTAACATGAAGAAGCCCATTGTTTAGTCACTTGTATAGGATGAACAAACTTACAGTGCCCTACCTTCGAGTGTGGCGAAGGCTAGAGAAGGTTGACCTGAGCTCCAGTGGACAGCAGATACCCTGCACTTAGACCTGTGTGTATGAGCCTGTTGTAGAATAGGCTGAAGTTTTCACAGGGGATTTTGTTTTGCAAAGGTACTGTTGATGGTTCAACACTGACAACTCGAAATGAATTTTTGTATTGCTTGTAATATCAATGATTACTTGGTCTTTCATGTACATTATACACCTTTAAGTTTGCATATCATGGATAGCAGCCTGGTTCTGTGTCTGCTTCTGTTGAAACCAGTCCAAAAGCATGGTTGATTTTTTTGTTGTTCTAATACGATTCCATTGTGTAAGAATCGTCAATATATGATACTTAGTAGAAAACGATGTTGGATCTCTCAGCAGTGTCCTGCAGACAGCAGAGAAAGCTTATTACCCTGAAAGTGGATTTGTTACTTCATTCTGATTAAGAAACACCTGCTGCTGTAATAAACAGCTCCTGTAAGACATCAGAGGAAAATTTCAACCACACGTGGCGGTCCGAGCCCGCTGTTTTATTGTTCATCCGCAGTCACGTACGAGCCTGTTCCCAGGTTAACTCAAACAGAGCTGACCGGTTTGATTTCTTGTTTTAAATTACAGAGTAAATACGGGGCGGGAAACGCATTTGTGCTGCTGCAGGAAGCACCGGGCGTGTTGCCGCTCCGGTGCCCGGCACTGCGGCCAGCTGAACAGCGGCCCTGCACGACCGCGCCGCCGCTCGGCCACACGGACCCTCGCCCCTATTCTCCTCTCCTCACGGAGGTGTCACTGCGCCCGGGTCCCGGCTCCCCTCAGCCACCTCCGCCCCGCCCCCGGGTCCGGGCTCCGGCCAATGGGGTTGAGCGCAGGGTGGCGGCCCCGCCCCTCGGCGGGTTCGCTGTCCCTGCGGGCGGCGAGGCGCGGCAGTGTGTGGAGCGGTTGTCACCGGGTATGGCCACGGTGCGGGAGAGAGCGGCGGCGTTGAACCTCAGCACCATCTGTAGCCCTGCCGCTAGGCCTCCCGGTACGGCGTGGGGAGCGGGGACTGCAGCGGGAATGGGAGAGGGCTGCGGGGCGCCCTCAGCTCGGGCGCGGTGGGGACAGCCGCTGAGGTGAGGTGAGGTGAGGTGGGTCAGCTCGGCTGAGGGCTCGGAGCGTTGGGGCCGTCCCGCCCGGCCGCGATCCGCCGGGAGCTCCGTGCCGGCGCCTTTCGCGGTTCAAAAGTTGGCTGCTCGCCGGTGGAGGGAGGTGTTTCCGTCCGGGAGGCCCTGTCCGGGCTCGGTGCTGCGCCGTCGTCCTGCACAGAGCTCGCTTGAGGCAGGAGCCCATCGGTTGCCGGTGGAGCTGCGAGCGGCGGAGAGGGACGGGCGGTTGTCTCTGCCCTGGAAACGAGCGGAAAGCGGGTGGGTCATCAGTTTTGGCTAAAGGGGTGTTCTGAGCAACCTGTGCAAGTGGAGGTTGTGCCTGCTCATTGCAGGGAGATTGGACTAAGTGGCCTTTGAAGCTCTCTTCAACCCCGACTGTTCTGATTCTATGAGTGCAGCGTGAAGGGCTAAAGGTCGCCCGCTGAGAACAGCTTAGGCTTTTTTCTCCACCTCGAGCACTTTAACTTTGTAAAACCTTGTAACCTTAATGCCAAGCCAAATACCACTTCCCAAAACAAGCAAAAAAAAGGTTTTTGGGTGGTGTGTGGAAGGGCGAGGTGATAAAGAGTGGTTACTAGTAGGAATATTGCAGGTAGTATGTATTGGTATGTAGTTTAGCACAGGAACCAGAACTGGTGGCGTTGGGTTCGTTTGGTTTGTTTTTTATTCTCCTTCGAAACAGGCTAGTTTGCTAATATAAGTCTGGAAGGAAGTTCGGTGTTGTTTGCTCTGCTTACCTGAAGGTGTCATCAGGGCAAAGTGCCAGCAAGTGTGTGCTTTGTCCATTTTGAGCTGCTTTGGGAACTGGAGGTCGTGGGAGGTTGGTTCGGAGAAAACTCCAGGAACAAACTTGCTGACAAGCAGGTATTCTTTATTGCGGCTCCGGGGGACACGTGTGATAACTCCTCCTAACGTGTGTGTTGCTACATAAGCCATCCTTATATAGTCCCTGGGCACACATACATATTCATGAGGATACATATGGATCACATCATTTTCCAGAAAGCTCCTCGCATGCGTACAGAGTTGTGGTGCTGGTCTCTGAGGGTCCTTGACTTCTTCCACCAATCTTCATCACTCCTGGCAGCCTCTGAAGCACGCGCAGTAGATGCTTATACCAGTCTAATTGGTTCATTAGCATTAGAGACATAATAATCCTCCTGTCCTCCTACTTATCAGTTAGTTTAACTGCAGCCCATCCTGGACACCTGCCATTCCCAGATACTCCTTATCCCTGTGTCCTGTTCTTCTAGACTGTTTCTCTTAAAACTATGTCAACTATAACGATTTATCTTGTACAAGAATTCTCACTATGTTCTCTAGCTGTACTCTGGTTTTTTTTCTAGGTATCATGCATCTCAGTAATTTTCCATTGCTACTGTTACAAAGCCCTGAAACTTAACATTATTTAGAACTGATCTTAAAGGTTTATATATTTCCTTTTGTGATTTTGTGCCCCCTTTGTTTCAAGGTCTCTACCTTGTCTTTAGTGCTTTGTATGAAAAAGTTATTTTTGCTTGACCTGAATCTTTTCAGAGAGCAGGTGGCTATTTGATAGTGCTTCTGAAGATCACTGTTGCTGTCCTTTGTAACAACACTGTTGGCTTGTTCAAATACTGTTGTGTTCACTGCCTTTTTTATTATTATTATTTATTTTTCTCCTTTTCAACCTTTAGTGCCCCCAGACTTCCCCCTCTCCCTGCCAACTTGCCCATTTCCGGGCTCTCTGGCAGATGGAGATCAGCTGGAAACTCTGGTGCCCAAAGTTGGGATACAGTTCTGTAACTAAAGCCACTTCAGACTAAACAGAACAGAAAAATCCTCTCCTGCATCTCTGTGGAAAATGGCCATGGTAATATGTTCCAGAAGGAGTTGGATGGTTTGGGTTTGGTTTTTGTTTGGGTTTTTTTTTTTTTTCCTGAAACACTGCATTGCACTGTTAATTCATTTGGTCTGAGGTCTGTCATAATCCCAGATGGCTTTCTGTAGGATTGCTGCCAGTGCCCCATTCCATATTTTGTCCTTCATCTTTTGATTTCTTCCCTCTTCCTCTGCTTGCTTTCTGAATAAATTGCTCATTTGATTTCCTGAGAATCATGTATTCTAATTCTAAGTTCTCTGTTGGCTGCAACCCTTCCCTGTGAGGTGCCGCCTGCAAACTTTGCAAGCGTGTTCTGTGTTTTTAAGTCCTTGTGGAGGTTGTGTCTAGCCTCTGGTCAAACTGTTAGTTGTTAGCATGCTATTCTTAATCAGATTGGTAAATGAGTAATAGCTCAGTGGTTTTATTGGGGGAAGGAAGGCTGCTTGGTTCAAGGAAGTGGCATTGAGTACACAGAGCTTAAAGTTCAGCTGGAGCTATGGTAGTAGAAGCCTCTTCTGTGGGATAAACATGTTGATAACTGGTGTCCCAGGAGAAGTCTTGATCTTGTTAGTGATATGCCAAGCACTGATAATGGATAGCTTGTATGTATGCACAATCCTGCAGGAAACAAGGTGTCTCTTCTGCCTGATGTGTCTCTTCTTTCTTGCCCACCTGCATAGTTCTTTCAGTGTTAGCATAGGAACTGGCAAGTTATAAGTACATGCAGCTAGCTCTTTGTTGTGGGAACACATGTGCTTAGGACTAGGCTCTGCAAGTGCAACTTGTTAGGTGATGGAGGAGTGTGAAAAAGGAGAGTGTCAGTGACAGGCTGGAAAAGTAGAAACTCCTGGTTCTAAAGCTTCAGGCTAATCTCGTTTAGTGAGAGCAACCACCTGAGGGGGGCACCTTCATACAATGCAGACAGACTTGCTAAGAAGGTAACTAAATGTTAATAACTGAGCAATCTAAGCCGAGCTGGGAGACTCAAAGCGTTTTCAGTCCTTACAAGATCTATGAAAGCTAGGAGCTGGAAAGGAGGCAGTTCTCTAATTGCAGTGTGAACTCAATCTTTATGCTTTCTCTGTTCTTAGGCTTTAGCTTGGCACAGAAACCATTTGGAGCAACATATGTCTGGAGCAGCATTATCAATGCACTTCAAACTCAAGTGGAGGTGAAAAAGCGTCGCCAGAACCTGAAGTGCTATCATGACTGTTTCATTGGCTCGGATGCTGTGGATGTTGTCTTTGCTCATCTTCTACAGAACAAGTATTTTGGGGATGTTGATATTTCCCGTGCTAAAATAGTTCGTGTATGTCAAGCGCTGATGGATTACAAAGTATTTGAGGCTGTTTCAACAAGGGTCTTTGGGAAAGACAAACGCTCTGTATTTGAAGACAGTAGCAGTAGCCTCTACAGATTCACCAATGTCCCAAGCCAAACAGAACTGGATAAAGATTTCCAGCAGTGTACACCACAAAGGTCAGTCCATGGAATGTGAAGATAAGTCCTTTTTTTGCAAGAGGAAAAGCTGTGTATTCGGGGGGAGAGAAGGTGAAGCTGCTGTACAATTACAGGACCTGGGGGAGGGGGGAAAAGATTACAGGTGTTTGTGGGTGGAAGATAGGTAGGAAACAGCAATTTGGAGTGAGTAAATGATTGAGCCTGCTTAATTATTTTTCCTGTGCCTGTTATCATGTTGCATTAGGGGAAGAAGGTAGAGATTAGGTGCGTTACAGATACTGATCAGTTGGGTTCTAAACCAATATAACCAATTGGAACTCTGGTGCATCAAATTGTTCCATTGCATTAGCCTGTCTCTATAGTTACTGCACACCTAGCTCTGGCATAAGCCAGTAATCCATCCAGTCTTTAAGGGAGGAGTGCAAGGGGCAAACCCCAGGTAAAAAATTTCTTCTTTCATCATCTTGGCTTCACTACATTTCAAATTACATTTTCAGAATGTTTTCAGCTGTTTGTTCATGCATGTATGACTTGGTCCTAGGCTAGGTAGCAGGCTGTTACGCTACTGCATGCCGTTGCAGAACCTGTGGTGAGGTTTTGTTTCCCTGTCTCTAGGAGTGGGCAAAGAGAACCCTGGTACTAACTAAGCTTTCGCAAAGCAGAAGACATTGATAACACATCTTCCATGTAGCAAATAACTGCCCTTTAACAGTGTTTGTGAAGCATTTATCTCTGAATGTATTCTGACGTATTCTCACAAAGAATGTTCATGTTCATGTTGTCCTGCTTCCCCCTCTTCCTCCTCCCTTGCACGCTCCCCTTGCTCTTGTTCTGTGCTAAAGCAAACTGCCCCAAGTCTTTATTTGGGAAAAGAATTAGTGAGGAGTTAAAAAACACTTTAATCAACCATGGTATTTAAAAATATATATTTTAAAATATATTCATTACAAAGGCTGTTCAAGCAAGACTTAGAAGATAATGGACAAACAGTCATGAAGCGAGATTATTCATGTTCTATTAGTGTAGAATGAAGGCGTTATTCTTCTGGGCAGGGCACAGATCCATTGGATTACATTGCTTCATTTGCTGAAAGGAACAGATTTATTGATAGAGACAGCTTGTCACGTATACAGCAGACAGTGGGCATTGAAAGGATTTTGCAGTGCCCTAGACCAAAGAAGCTATATAAATTGAAACGAAACAAATACACTTGGAGGAATAATGATTCTGTGTCTGGAGTTATGTGATCTACTCAATAGCATATGAAAGCAACTCCAAGAAGAACCAGCTAACGTAAGAAGTGGGTGACAGGTTTCCTGAAGCCTTCTGTTAGTTGATGGCATGAATAAGCCACATAGCTTTAGGATTGGTGTTGCTACAGAGCAATCACCACCTAAGTTTTCCAAGAACAGCTCTTAATTTTTGTCCTCACTTCACCATCAGGAATAATGTCTTCAAACTCCAGAGGTTTTAAGGGGGGAATTTTGTTTGGGCCTTTTTTGTTTTAAGTACTTTTCCCTCCTTAACCATTTTGTCATCTTAGATCTCTGTGGTAACTGAGGTAGCTTGCTGATGCTGTTATCTCAAGTTCCAAGAGAAGAACTGTGCACTTGCGTGCACATAGTTCTTTAAGGTATCATACATTCTTCTGTGCAACTTGGCAGAGAAAGTCCCAGGCACCGGCGAGCGGGAAGAAGACTACATGAATAGTTATGTAGATAGAGCATTTTGTAGTCTTAGTTACCCATGTGTGTTATGTGGTATGTTTGGTTTTCTACATATGGCTATAAATAGACATAAACTGTTTTTTAATCTCAGACATGAGAAGAGCATGTTGTTTCACACGACTCCTGTCAAACCAGAAAGCTTGGAGGATCTCTGGGAAAACCTGAGTTTAAAACCTGCAAATAGCCCTCAAGTAAACATCTCGGACAGCTTGTCCCGTCGAGGTAAGCCAAGCAGTGTTGCAGCCATTTGTTTGTGGAGAAGGAAGATAATCACTGTAGGACTGGAAAGTCTGTCAGGTTGGAGAGGAAATCAAACTGACTCTCATAGTACTTTGGTTTGAAAATAGTGTCATAACAAAGGTGAACTGTATTTGTTGCAGTCCTGCTTTTTTGCCTTTTAATTTCACCAGACAGGACCTGTTATCTATAGTTGAAATAAGCCAACACTGAATTTTGTGGAGAAGAAAAATGCAACTGTACAGAGCTTGATCTGAGTTAGGAACATTTCATAATATTTGATTACCTGCTCTACTTTTGTGCTTGGCTTACTCATTGCCAATAGTCTGTTCTTCCCTTGCTTTTTACCTGTGAATCTGCACCATCCAGCATTCCTTCGGCTTTGTGTGAAACTGTCCTTGACAATTCATGTCTTCTCTCTGACAGTGCTGTGTTCTAGTGTTGTATTTTCCTTTGGTTAAAATGCTAACGTATCCTACAGACTCTCAAAACTTGAGCCAGATCATAGTTGTGGAAGCTGTGGTAAGGACGGTCTCACACTCTTGTTCTTAATTCTTTATCTAGAACAAATGTTGCTTGCAAATCAGAGCACAAAGAATGTAAGGCACTTCAGACTTTACCCAAAAAACAGTTCTCCAGCACTTGTAGTTTACTACACAAATGGCTAATTCTTGCCTTTTGTAGTTATAAAAGACACAGCTGTGAAGGGCTGCACTCTGCTGCTGTAAATCTTTGTTTTGGTAAAATTCATCTGTTCGGTTAGGACTGGTGGGAGGAAGGGAGCGGTTGTCTTTCATAATCTCTTTTTGCACTTGCTGCATCACTATGTGCTTTGTGTATTTCATCCTTCCCAGTTATCAATGAAGTATGGCAAGAACAAACAATTGCTCGTCTGCTGCAGCTTGTGGACCTTCCACTCCTTGAGTCTTTACTTGAGCACCAAGAGATCAGACCTCAGCTTCCACAACCAAGGAAGGGACCTGGATATGTCATCACAAGTAACTACCTAGACAGAGAAATTCTCAAGGCTTTCAGTGACTCACAGTAAGTATTTGTTCCTCTCCTCTGCAACTTCGAACAACTGTCAGCCTTCATAGGAATGTAAAGCATAGTTGATCTTTGGGTAGAAGTGTAGCAGTCCTCAGCTACTGCAGGAAGGATGGGAGAAGGCACTTTTCTACTGATTAGACTTGACTGGATAATTGGTAAAGAACAGTTGCTAACCTCTAAATCAGAAGTACCCAAGACAGTTTCTGCTGAACACTCAGAAGATTGAAGATTTGGGTTTTTTTGAATGCAGTGGTCATGGTTTATAGAGTTTGGAGGGGGATTGGTTTCTGCATGGAGGGAAGAGCAGAGCATTTTGCTGTGACATTGAAAATTTTTCCACCAGTTTCTCCTCCTACAGTAAGAGCCAAAAATGCTGAGTGTGAAACTGTATATAAATACAGTTAAAAATCTAGTCTGGAAACCTTACCGGTCTGAATCTGATTAAGGTTCATGTTTCTGCTTATCTAGCAATAGTTATGTCCTTGTCTAACAGTAGAGAGGACATGACTAACTTTAGGTTTAACTGCTTGTGACTGTTTACCTGCGTGGGTTACTAGTTTTTTATCTTGATTAAATACCTCACAGAGATACATGGCTCTGATCTACCAGAGTGTGTCAGGAAAAGTCATCTTTGTTTTCTGTCAATTTCTGATATATTGAAGTACCTACGCAAGCAGTTTTCACTGTGTCTGAGAAATCAATCTACCTGCTTTCTGTGGAAAACAGTGCAAACAACTCTGAAAGGCATCATAAAGTAATGCTACAAAGTTAAACCACTCTGTCTTCTAGGACAGACGAATGGCTCTCAGCAGCAATAGATTGCTTGGAATATCTTCCAGATCATATGGTGGTAGATATTAGCAGGAACTTGCCTGATCAACCAGACAAAGCAGACGCGTGGAAACTACTGCTGTTTGAAAATATCGGTAGATACTATGGCCAAAAAAAGGAGCCACTGTTAAGCCATGCATCTGAAATTCATTCAGGGATCGCAGAACTATTAGGTAAGTAAAATAAAGTTGCATTCTGAAGCTTATGTGTGAGATGCACTGACAAACTAAGTATGTACTACAGCAGCTAAGCTTAAAAGTTGATTTCAAGCCTATGGGTTTTTTTACTTTCTAGTCATGAAGACTGTGCTTTGAAATTCTGGTCCTGACTGTATGCAGTTCTGTAGTTCTTGTTCAGGCCTATGCAGAATGGCTGTGAAACTGGAGTGCTATAATTCGGTAGTTGGTATCCATGGAAAGTAAATACCCATATGAAATTAAATAAATATGGTCTAATATTAAATATTTAGGCTATAATACCTAAACTTAAAGCTGTGTTTATGCTTTGTACCCCATTCGCAACTCTTCCCTCTTTTCAACAGAAATGTGTTTCTTAGATTTCATGTTAAGACAAGCACCTTAGAAAGCTGTTCATGTTTTAGTCCTCAGTTAACATCATCTCATCTTTGGTCTCCATATTTTTCATCCTTTCCCACCTCGATGATTATTATTGTTGGTGGGAATATTTTGCACTTATATCCCATTCTTCCTCCCTGCATGATAAAGGGAGGATACTAGTACATATCCAAAGCAGCCATTCTGCATAGTGCAGCAAATTAAAACTTAGGAAGCTCTACAAAATGGTTTGCAATTAATTCATGGAGCTGGCCTGCTTATCTGGGACACATTCCTCATTTCTTGTGAGATCCTGATTTCCAGAACAAGACATTGTCCATTTAACTGAAACCTTTTCCTTTTCCAGTGTTTCACATGCCATTCAGAATGGCTGAACTGCAAGTGAACTTAATTGATAGTGAGTTGTGTGAATACAAACCTGGGTGTGGGCTGCTCTCCCATTGTATGCAAACAGCTCTAATCAGCCTGGGAGGAATTGTTATGAGAATGAATTGCTTTGTTTGACCAGTTCTGTCTAGAGATAGGAACAGTGGCTAATTTAGGTGTGCTGTTGTAACATCTCTTTAAATAAACCGGGCAATAGATACTTTTATCTCTCCCCAGTGAACGGAAAGATGGAGCAATCTTTAGAGGCTGTTCAACTCTATTTGAAACTCCTAGACAGCCAAATCAGGGAGGAGTTCAGAAGACTACTGTACTTCATGGCTGTTGCAGCACATAATTCTGAGCTCAAACTACAGCAGGAGGTAAATGCTCGTACTTAATTGTTACAGGTTGCGTTACAGTTACTGACATCACAGATACTGGTCAGAAAACACATTTGTAGCTTAGATACATGACTACAGGAAAAGCAATGGCTTTACAAAACCAAAAGTAATGCCCTTCTTGAAGGAGGTGACTAATTCTCCTCTTCTGGTCATTTATGTCACATTATTCTTCAGAGTGACAACCGGATGGTTGTGAAAAGAACGTTCTCTAAGGCTATTATCAACAATAAAACATTATCCAGAGGGAAAACTGACCTCCTGATCTTGTTCCTTGTGGACCACCAAAGAGATGTGTTAAAGGTAAGAGCTAGAAGGTGACCAGTATGTTTTCGTTATCTTGTGTGCTTATGCAGAATTGCCTTTTCCTAAACCGCTGTTTAACTCTCTTCTCTTTCTGTTCAAGATCCCAGGGACACTGCATAAAATGGTCAGTAATAAACTGTTGGCTTTGCAGAAAGGTCAAGATCCGAGTAACGTAACAGGTAACACCTTAAATGGAACTTGTTATTCTTGTCTTGCACCCAAATAGAAATAAAAGGGACTGAGATCATGTGAAAAGACATTGCTGTAACAATGACTAATTTGCCTCTGAAGGAGGATGGGTCTGTAGAATCTTGTGTGGTGTTAACTGTTTGAATGCCTCATGTTTCCATTTTAGGCTATACCTTTTGCCAGAAACTTGATGAAAGAGAATATCGCTCCACTACAGAGAAGACCACAAAAGATGAGCTATTATCTTTATTGAAAGCTATTGATGAAGATTCAAAGCTCTCTGACAAAGAGAGAAAGAGACTGCTAGGTCAGTTTCATAGTAGCAACCCAAGTCTTTTTATGCAGTATTTTGGAGATAGAGTTACTAATATGTATGTGTGACTTTATAAATAGATTACTTTCTATATTCCAGCATTGAAAACACTAATATATTTGTAAATCTTTTGTATTCATGTATCTAATAAAATTATTTTGTGGCAATGGATGGAATTTTATACAATTATTACCAAAGCCAACGGGACCCAAGTTTAGCTCATTCTTACAGTTCAGCTTTGCTCATTCTGACTTGCTGTAGGTCCAAACTAATCCTTCGTATCCTCACCTAAAGCCAAGTCTGCTGCCTCCCTCTATTTAAATATCAAAATTGGTGAGATGGGAAACACCCCTCCATGTGCAAGGCCTCTGCCTTCCTTTACCCCAGTTTTTTCTAATTGCCTTTTCTAATTGCATTATGTGACTCTCATGAAGCATTGATCTTTGACTTGCTGTGCTGGGGACAGAGCTTGATGTCCTGCTTGATATTTCACAGCTTTTCCTCAAGCTTGCCAGCTTAACTGTGCATGTATGACAAATTACTGTGCCATTTTAAGCTGAAGGGTGCTGTATTGAGGAATTGTTCTGTACCCTGAACTCCCATTGACTCTTCTGGGACAGTAAAGATATTCTGGTTTTTTAGTCAGTCTGGCTTTGGCTGCCACAGAACCTACTGTTTCTGGCTAGTTGTCTTCATCCCTGCAGTGTTTTGCTGTTTGTAAGTCCTACTGATGTCACCAGCAGTGATTAGAAAAGAGTTGGAACACATGAAAGGCCTTGGATTTTCTTCTAGCTGTATGTTTTATCTATAGCTAGTCTATAATGGCAATCTCAAGCTATGCCATACAGGCAACTGCAAGCAGGGAAAATATATAGCATGATTAGAGATCTAATTGTGATTCCTGTGGGGCTGCCGTTGGGGTAATGCCAGCAAAACACCATTACAGTCACTGTTGCAAGAAATCAAAACCTGTTCCATACACAGTGTTGACAGAGCTCTGTTCTCTTGTATTTGGGGGGGGAAAGCAGCTTAATTGGGATCAATGGTAATTTAATGATGAAAAGAAGTAGTACTAAGTTATAAATGCGTGTGGTGGGCTATTTTTATAAGCAGTCGTATTTGAGATACTACTTTAATGTCTCACTGAGTAATTCTGCAGTCATTAGTGGTGCCTGTTGCCACTGGCTGTTGTTTCTCCAGGGTACTTTATCTGAATGTGAGATGACAACTTGGCATACAAGAGGATAGTGTGTTACTGTACTCTGGTGGGGGATGAAGACAAAGGTGTAGGAGGCTGCTTCTAGACATATAGAAAGGGCTGCTGAAAGATAATCAATTCTTGACAACTGATACTATGGGTTGATGTCTAACCCTTACTCTTCAGTAGTTACTTTTTTTAGTTCCTGGTTTCAACTGAAGGCTTCTGGTTATAAAGGCTCTTTTTTTGGGAAAAGTGGCTTAACTTGCACTTTAAAAATGTGGGTGTGGAAAGGCAGTTTCTTGATCATATTTTAAGGTACTTATGCATGGGTTTGCCTTTTCAGCAGAGGTATGTTCCCTTTTCCTACGTGTGCTACCATTGCTGTGAAGAGGATCAGGTTTCTATCTTGAAAATGAGCTCTTACCTATGGCCATTGCCTGCTGGAGTGCAAACTCTGAATTACAGATAGCGGTGCACTGTGCCGTCACTGGGTTGGCTTTGCTGCGAAGCATCCTTTTGGGCTACGGAAGTGCAGGCTGCCGGGAAGAGCCTGGCACCAGGTGATGCTCAGGAGCACTCTGATAGGCACAGGACCAGAGGCTTACATAATAGTACCTGAGATGGAAGTTAGGAGGACTGATGGTCACAGCGTGCGGTGGGTAAGGCGTCTGTAAGTGAATACGCGCCAGCAGGACAGCAACCGCAACCCGGGTCTGCTTTCCCTGGTTGCTGGGTGGGTTTCACCTAATGAGGCCCAGGCGCTAGGAGCAGACACCTACTCACCTGTGCTGGAGGCTGCCGGCGGGCAGGCCTTGTTCTGCGGGGAGCCACGGCTCCTGAGGCAGGTGCCGGCACCGCGCTGCCCTCGGCCCGCGGCCGCAACCAGCGCACGCAGCCGCCGTCCCCACGCTGAGGGGTACGCCCAGCGACGCACTGAGGGGCGGCCGTCGCTCGCCCCGCCCCCGCGCGGAGGGGCCGGGAGCCGCCGGGCAGGGCCCTGGGCAGCCGCTGTGGCCGCGCCTCGCCGCGCCGGGCGGCAGGAGGGAGTGGGGCCGGCTCCCGCTCCGTTATAGCCGGGGGCAACGGCTCTTCCTGAGCGGCGGTAAGCAGGCGGCGGGGTGGCGTGCCCCTATGGCAGCGCAGTCCTGAGGTAGCGGTGGGCAGGCCGCCGAGCCTCCGTTAGGCCTGGAGCGGCGGAGAGGGCCCTGGGCTCAGCGCGGGCGGGGGCTGCTGCCGGGGCCTGCTCGCTGCGGTGCGGTGCGGTGCGGTGCGGGCAGGAGGCGGCTGTTGCCTCCTCGGTGCTGCTGTGCCGCGGCCGTTCGGGGTGTGGGCAAACACCGGCCCGCTGCGAGCCGGGGACCGCTTTCCGTGTGGTAGCTGCGAGGGGAGAGCCGAGCCCCTGTGGAAGTCGTGCAGGAAGATGGGTTCCCGGCCCATTCACCCATGGGGAGGGTGAAGGGCTGGGAGGCTAACACTGCTGCGGTGGTTTCCTGGCGGTGCCTGCCTTGCGAGCGAGCCTGCCGATAGCCCCGGGATTGGAGGGCCGTGCACGGAACAAGCTGTAGGTAGGGGAAATGGTAGAAGTCCACAAGCATCCCTTTGAATGTGTAAGATGGACAGAGGAGCGGAAATGCAGCTTGCCTTATGGTGGATTGTGAGGGAAAGTAGGTTGTGATGTGGTGGGAGAACAGAAGGAAGGGGGGAGAGTTAAGTGTTGGAATCAAGCTTGCAGAAGAGTGGCCTTCGGGGGTACATGTGCTTGGCCTGAAGGTAAGAGAGTTGTCAGGTCTTGCGCAGAGGCAGGTGAGTGACACGTGAAGGAGGATCCGCTTCAGTCTTGCGTGTGCTCCATGTGAAGTTCGTTTAATCTCGGTGAAATGAATGAACCTTTGGTGAAAACAACCTGTGGAAATATTTTAAGTTTTAATTTGTTGGGTTTTCTCTTGCACTGCTGTTTTTATTAAACATAAAGCACTGAGCAGTGGACTTTGTTAAGAGTCAGCGTTGTTTCTGTGGAAGAAGAGATGATGATCATGCTTTTGGAGCGGGTATTGTCAAGCTTATTTACCCAGTGGAAAGAGGATGTGTTCCAGCAAATAACAGCAGTAGTCCAGCAGAAAAGAGCAATTACTGTGGACCAGAGACAACTAAGCCAACAAGTGTGCCTGTTCATGCCATCTGATGGTAGAACAGTCCAGCAGTTCTCGTACCCACTTTCCACAACTGAAGCAGGACTCTTTTCTTAAACGAATGGCAATTCAGTGAAATTGTTGGGTTTGAGACTGTAGCTCTTGGTCTGCCACTTTATGGAATGTGATGCTTTAGGATGTGGCCTGCATGATTGGAATGGCGTCCTGGTGGGCAAACTGGGGAGCAGTATCGGCTTGTTCCTGTCAGTTACCTTCTGAGAGTCCTCAAGCAACTTAATGTGTGCCTCAGTTTCCCCTCTGTAAGTAAGGTGTATACTTTTGTAAGGGCAGTGAGGCCAAAGTGCAGTTAGAAACTGCAAGGCACTGTGAAGTGTCATGTGCATTAAAGACCCAAGTGGGTCTTAGTTGAGCCGTCTTTGTGCTTCAGATTTTGACTTCAGGAGTATGCTTTGTGGAAGAGAACTTATAGGAAGAACAACCCTCTAGTATGCTTGAATGAACATGGAAGGTTTTATAGTAATGCTTTTATTCTAGGCAAATTCAACAACACATTTCCTTCCTCTGTTTAACCAGTCCTGTCTTACATTTTCTGTTGAAGCTGCTGCTGTCAACTTTTCTGTTAACTGCTCCTTTATTAACAGAGATTCTTGCCATCTTGCTGCTAGAGCGTTTGCAGTAACAGACCTCTTGTCTGGTAGACTGGAGGTTCACTTCTCCTGGAGCACATCAGTGGTTTCCTACTTACATGCTGGATTGGGTGCCTTGTGTTACACCTACCTGGAGGAGCTCCCTGCCTTAGTTAAAAAGTGACAGTGGCAAGTGCTTTCTTGTTCCAGTTGGGATTGCCTGCCTTTGTGCAGGGGGATGATCAAGCATTTGGAGCAGGGACATCAGTGACTGTTCCAGCTAGAGATGCAGCTAATAGATGGTTCTGACAGCACCGGTACTGATGTCTTCATTTTCCTGTGTAATTCATCCCATGCTTTATATGCTCTGTTTTCTTTTCTGAAGTAAAGCTCACCTGGTGCTGTGGACAAGTGTTGCGTATTGTTGTGTATCTCATGCAAGCTGATGATCCTGAGTCATTGCTGTAGAACAAAACCATTTCTTATGTGCACTGAGCTTTCCAGCAGTTCTCTAGAATCACATCAGTGCAATCAGTTTAAGCACTGATGGAGCAGGGTTACTTATTACAGCTCTTCTATGAAATGGAAAGAACCTGTGCTGCACTCTTCATTTCTACACTGTTGCTTGCTTATGCTGCATCCTCCTCAGTGTCACCTTTGGAGCTGCAAGTATTTTAAATTGTCTTGCTGAGAGCTTGTTTCTTTCCATTTGGAAAGTGGGAATGGTGGGATACGTGGTGAAAGAGGAGAGTGGTGGCGTCCCAGGGGCTTTCCTTTTCTATTTGAAAGGCACACTCTTCCTGACTTCCCCCTTCACAGAACATGAAGGTTATTTAATTCAGTTAGAGGCATTGCATGCTCTCTAACAGATTTCTGTAAAACTGAAGTCTAAACTGTAGCTTCCTGTAGGATGGAGAGTGTTCAATGGGAAGATGTGCAAATTATGGCCTTCAGAGGCAAAGCTGAATGTGAAGTAAGTGAAGATAATGAACAGTGAGACATGCTTTTTTAATGGTCATTTCTGCAGTGTAACTTTGGGTACACTGCTGGTATCTGAGATGTAACAGAAATAGTTAATATCTAACGCTTAATAAATACTTAAAATACTATAGCTATGTACCTTACTATCGCAATGTGGTGTTTGTTTGCTTTTTAAATGCATAAATCATGACTCTAGCATGGAATGAAAACATGGGAGTAGAATTTCACATTAATTAAACTCCAGTCATTTCCCTGTTTCTTAATGCTTTTGGATGGCTCAGAGTGAAAACTTCCAAGTTATGTGCAGTTGGGGCAGACCATAGCCCAGGGCCATGTTACCGTCAGGCAGATGTATCATTTTGTATTGGAAAAACATCTGGCATAATGGGTTTGTAAAACGTGTTTCTAATTGTATGTTTTCAGTAACTTCATAAGTACTGCTAAGAAAGAAAATGACTTTCTCATCCGTATGCATTATGGCAAGGGAACAGTTTCAGACCTCTGAGAACTTGTGGGAATGGAGATTAAGTAAATGATGGCTGTATCGAACGCATCTCGTTTTGTGTAAGATGGGAAGTGAGTCATTGAGGCCAGGTCCCCTACCATTATGGGAATGACATCATGTAATTCCTCATGAGAATTCTTTCATTCTGAATTTTTTTCTTAATCAAGGGAACTCCTGGGGATATTTCCCCGCTCAGCCCTGTCAGCAAATGCTTATTCATTCCCTTTTTCATCTTCTTTCCTTTTCCTGAAAAGAACCAACTGAAAATGTCTCAGAATCCTGACAAGCCACCATCAAGCAAAGAAAAGTCAAGTGATTTGGGGGATGATCAAGAGGAGAGCTTGGACAACCTGGATCAGTCTGTCAGGAAAAGAATACGACAGAGTGCTTCAGGATCCCACAGAGATGATATGCCAAAGTGTAAGCAAAACTGCTTTATGAAAAAGACTTTGCAACACCTTTCTCCCCATGTTTAGTAAACTGTACACAATAACCATGTTGTTCTGAGCCATGTATACCATTGTGCATCTACACTCGTGGAAGGGATAAGCACAACTCCAGTGTGTTCCAGCTAAACTGACACTGCTGTTTGCATTATCAGCTGAACCTTCTGGATTGGTGGAGCAGCCTCTGTTTCTACTGCAGGGCAAGAGAAGCTGTTATCAACAAAGTTGTGTCCTCTGTCATCCCTCTCCTAATGCAAACAGAAAGTTGTACGTTTACTCCTAATACTACTTCTAGTGTCAAGCAGGACTGCATATTTTAAGTTTATTCCTAAGTCATATTTGTCATTCAGCTTTTGACATGAGGAGCTGGATGCAGTATGGTTACCAGTTATTTCTAGCAAGTCTATAGATAAAAGCAAGGGAAAGTTTTCTGGTCCCAGGGGTTCAATTCAAAGAGGCAGAGTTGCTCAGATATCTAGTTCCAGGTTACTGTAGAGAGTGTCTGAGCAGGTAATATTTTCTTTATTGCATTCCTTTTATTTTTTTAATGGTCTTCATTATTACTTGAGGTTTAGTGTTGTGGTTTAGTGCCACGTTACACAGAGGAGATGTTCTGAGGGAGTTTATGTTCTTAGGACTTGCTGGTTGCCTGACAGGAAATGAGCTGTATGCATGGAGAGATGCTATGAGCACAGGAAAGTAAAATGCACAGCACAGTCTTGCACTGCACTGTACCACAAAGTAATCGCGGGTCTCAAGCTCTCCCCTTTTGTAAGGGAGGAGATGTATTAAGAGGATGAAGGAATGTGATTTAAGAGCGTTCTTTGGTAAATGAAGAAGCTTAACTTCTAGTGCATCCTCTGCTAGGGTGACGTCATTTGGCAGCCTGACAAGAGCACTCCCATTCAGCTCTGCACTTTGTTGTCCTGCTAGTTCTCAGGATATCCAAGGATAATCCTTGCTGTGTTTCCAGAGTCACTGTGCAAGATTAAGCTGCAAGGTGAGGGAAATAAGGGCTTGGGAAGGCTGCACAAAATGAACAAGATATGAATGAAAAAATACCACACTGGAGCCTCACAGTATATACTTGGAACATCTCTGGGTGGCAGACAGGTGATGGACAGTTACTCTTACAGGATCTTTTCTATGTTACTAGCTTAAGTCCAGTTAAATTGGATTAACAAATGAGGCTGTCATGATAGTTTGCCTTAAACATACCTCAGTGAACCCAGCCCATGCAAATCCCTGGTTGGTTTCTTTAGCATGTTGCTCCCATGCCAGGACTCTAGTTGAAGTGAATGAACTATGGAAAAGAATTGATCCATTAGGGCAGTTCTGCAGTGGCTCTTTCCCCTGTCCTGCTCCACCAGGTGTTTTCTGTGGAAGCCAGGGTGAACCTTTCCGTTCTTGTCTGCATCACCTGAGGACACCAATGCTTTAACCTTCTGCTTTTGTTCAAATACCTGGACCAGGGAAGAGCTATGGTGCTTCTCCTGACATTTGGCAAGGCATTGAAGGGCACCCCCACACCCTGCTTCACTAGTGCTAGCACAGCTAGGGGGAACCTTTACCATGAAGAATCAGCAGCAACAGGTTTCGGTTGGCTTCAGTGGGGGTGGGATTACCCCCCTAACCAGCATGGCCTACACCCACACCACCTTCTCTGCCTTTATGTGTCACTTCCTGCACTACCGCCATGCCATCAGTGTCCCAGGAGGATGTTGTATACTCCAGAACAATTAGGAGCCATCATTCCCAGTGCATATTAAGTTTCCTGAAACTGTCCCTGTCCCTCTTCTACCTTTTAGATTTCTACAGTCAGCCACTACCTTTGTCTCCTGCCTAATGAAAACTGACGTTTTTTATTCAGGTCTAGAGCTTACTCCTACTTGCTTGTATGCCCCAGGGCCCAATTTGCAGTTGCTTGCTCATCCTTGTCAGTCCCAAATGCCTGCCAAAGGAAAAGGTCTTAGGCAGTGGTGCTGGGACTAGGTCTTGATGTCCTTATTGCTTGGACCAGCTTCTGGAGTTATAAAAAAAGGAGTCTGGAGAAGTGCCTATTGCACTGGAAGTAGTGAGAATAATTAGCTACTAGTGTGTTATTGCTTAATGTTAATGGTGGTTTGTTTGCTGACTGCTTTAGAGATGAAGTCACTTCCTTGAAAAATAGAACATTGAAATGGCAACATCAGCACAATAACTGAAGAAATAGTGGGGTGAAAACACTAGTATTTTTAATGATTTCTTCCTACACTATAGAAGAAGATGCTAAGATACTATTAAGCAGTCCTGAAGAAGTGGGGGTTTGGGTGTGGGGATTCTGGGGGGTTGTTTTTTTAAAAGATCTTGATAGAACTTGGAGGCCATTGATATACTGAGCCTAGAATATTAGCTGGGGTTCACTCCTTTGTTTGCTGTAGTACTCCAAACTCTGTCATCCCCAGCTGGGAAGGGGAGGAAAAAAGAGTCTTCAAGTGTCCCTTGAAAGTGCAAAGAAGGTGGAAAGGGTCCAAAAGTATTAGCAGGCTTTTTTCCATAGAGTTTTATAGGTAACTGTCTGACACTTTCATTTACATTGCAGCTAGTCCTCCTCGGCCTGTGTCAATAGAGGAGCTCATGGAAACAGCTAAGGGAGTAACCAACATGGCATTAGCACATGAAATTGTTGTTAATGGAGACTTCCAGATAAAGCCAGCTGAATTACCAGAACACAGGTAAGATTGTTACCAAATAGATACATAAATGAAACTTACATTTGTAGAACTATAGAACAGCTCTTAGTGGATCAGGTACAGGCTCTGGCTAGTATCTTAGTATCATAAGGAGAAGGTGGTAATCATGCTGTTCTGCTTCCCCAGAAACATGGGTGTGTGAAAGGAGTAACTGTTTGGGCACAAATCCCAGGGTGCTGGGGTTTCTGTCAGTGTCCCCTTGTCCCAGGAGTCTGGGACCGCAGTCTTCTCAATACCCAAGTCTAGCTGCAGATGCAGGTGATGCTCCCAGCATGTTTGAAGCTTTCACCACCTGTGGCAGTTAAGATGAAATGCTGAACATTTTAGGTTTTTCTGTCAGTCTCTCCAGGGGTTTTTTGGGAAGAGATTCCTATGTTTTATTAGGTTAGTCCTTGCTCATTTTAAGTTTGAAGTCTTTCCTTCTCTGTCTGGCCTACAGTAATTCTGTCCCCTGCTGAAAGGGAAAACAGAAGCCAGGTGGATGTCTGGTCACATATTGGCTAGTGTAGCTGATCCAGTCCTATCTACAGAGGCTTTGTGTGCTGTTTTTTTCTTTCCACACACAGAGGGGTCTGGCTGATCATGTTTCCTGGGCTGATTTGTGAGACTGAGTGCACGTTTCATGGAAGGAACTTGGTCCACATTGAAACCAGTGTTGTCTGTAGGTGTCTGTGTTTGAGAGAGAGACCCCAGAGCATGTTACCTTTGTGGGTGCTGCAGAACAATATGACTC
Source organism: Agapornis roseicollis (assembly GCA_002631895.1). Classification (NCBI taxonomy): domain Eukaryota; kingdom Metazoa; phylum Chordata; class Aves; order Psittaciformes; family Psittacidae; genus Agapornis; species Agapornis roseicollis. The sequence goes on along the minus strand of NDXB01003609.1, from coordinate 137,561 downwards.
TTAGAAGACTGGCATTACTTGTCCTCTATAGAAGCTGGTCATTCTGAGACAAAAGGTCTGATGCCCATCTCCACCAAAATATGGTGATGGTGGTTCTCATGAACATCAGTAGTGAGGATGTTGCTTGGAACTTGAATTGTCCCTGCCTGAAAAGGCACTAATGGGAACATTCTCATCTTCCTTTCTTGCCTGGACTGTTGCTGTCTTTACAGTGTGCCACTGGCTGTGGACTGCTAAACAATAGTAACCAAAGAAAATGTGCTCATGCTATCAAATACACTGAACCTCATGGCCCCAGCAGGAATTGCCTTTCAGTACGGGTTGACTGGAGTAGTGAGGGTCTTTGCTTTATGTTCTTCACTTGTTTCAGTTTCTCAGTTGGTAGGAAATGGAATGGTGGCTTCCTCAGATGCTGAGGGCAAACAATATTTAACTGAGCTGGCACATGACACTAGATACCTCTGTTGTCCATGAAGACTCATATATATTTTAGAGCTCAAGTAGTGATTTGATCTGTCTTCTCAGCACCATCTGTCAGTGTGTGCCTTGTCTGTTGTTAGACCCCGGCTTTGCTGTCTTATTTGTAGGTCATGTGGCTCTATGAACTAGGAGCTCTCTTTGAGTATGGAAAGTATGCCCGAGGTATGCAAAGCTCCTTCTCCCCACTCTGCCTTATCTTCTGTGTCTCAGTGTCTTTTTGTGTAACTTCCATCAGACATTCCCTGCTTTGCAGCTGATGGCTGAGAATAAATGCTTTATCTAAAGTCCCAGTGAAAAGGGTGCTGTTGTATTCAGTGTCTGCTGCTGCTGCTCTGTATTCCTTCAGATGGGTTTCTCATGTGAAAATGTGCTGTGATAGCGGATAACTTTCCCAGTATGCCTCAATGCCATAAAATTGATCTCAGCATTTTTCAGAAAAGAAGGGTTTTAGTGTGTTTTATTCTTTCCATCCCTTCTTGTATGTCTCAGGCTTACAGTCCCCTGCAGCTTGAACGTATGTGTAGACACATGGTTGGAGGAGGAAGCTTGTGACTGTATTTGCAGTTGTAGATGCTGTCAGTAGAGCACATGGCCCTCAGAGGGCCACAGGGCATAAAGGCCTCTGGGTGCCACCTGGACCTCAGCTGCACAGAGTCAGAGCCTTGGGAACCTGCTGTGTGTTGTGAGCTTCTTCCGTGTTGAAGCGAACCTGGTGTGAACAGGAGCCTGCTGGCTGAAAAGGAATAACTTCCAGTGTTCTGCAGTAGGCATTGGTACTGAAGCAGTAGAATTCACTTACTTTTTTTAAACAACCTGGACTGGGCCTGTATCTCAGAGTAGTTGCAATATCTACACACTGAAACGTAGAAGCTTTTGTGTCAGGGAAGTGACTCCATTTCTGTTTACTTCATGACTTTTCCTTCATAAAACTGCATTTACTTAGTGAGGCTTTTGAAGGTAACAGGAATACTGGTTCTCTGGGCTTTTGAAGACAAAAAACTGGTTTTTGTGATCTCTCTTCCCGTTGTTTGGTTTAGAGGTAGCATGTGATAAATAATTGCAAGGATTTTAATTCGTAGCTACTTCTGCTTGTGTGTAAACCTTTAGTGGGATATAAGCCATCCCAAACCCTGTGTCCAGTTTTACTCGCTTTTCTGCATAACTTAAAATGACAGATCTCTTCTCTGTTGATTAGCATATATTCATTATTACACTACATTCATCTTATGATCTGCTGTTCTTCAGGAGCTGCAGGTTATCTTGGTCAGGTGGTGCAGAGACAAGTATTGTTTATTAACTGGTCGTATTTACCCACAGCTTAGAGAAAAAAGTAAGAGACATTGTTCATAAAGCTTTCTGGGACTGTCTGGAAGCTCAGCTAAAGGAGGATCCACCAACTTATGACCATGCAATTAAACTGCTGGGAGAAATTAAAGAGGTAAGATGGTGGCATATCGAGGGAAATGACTGAATTTGAGTAGCTGCATTGATACGAATGAGCCCAAGTGGTTGAAGTTTGGCTTTTCATGAGGGACTTCCTTAATCTTTTTCACTACTGTATCATTATCTATGAACATATATAAGTTGTATGACCCCAGAGGAGAAATTTGAATGTAAAAACAAATGCAAAGTAATGTAAGAGGATTAAAAGGAAAGTAAAACTAGTTTCCTCATATCAGGCTTCCCTCATGTTACGACTGTAGTATCTGTACTACGAAGTATTTACCATTTAGTAGCTTCAGTATGATAAAGAGTGAGGGGAAACACTGGTGAATGGTTGGTTAAAAAAAAGAAGAAAATCCACTTGTAAAGGGCAATTAGTTTAAATAAAAAGTTGTTCAGTAACTGTTTCAGTCCTTGTAGTAGTCTTTGGTCTGTAGAACTAACACACTGTTAAAAACTTCCCATTTCAGAATCTCCTGTCTTTCTTATTGCCTGGTCATACTAGACTGAGAAATCAGATTACAGAAGTTCTTGATCTGGATTTGATAAAACAGGAGGCAGAAAATGGGGCCCTTGATATTGCTAAGTTGGTCGAATTTGTTATTGGGATGATGGGGACTCTCTGTGCTCCAGCTCGAGATGAAGAAATTAAGAAGCTGAAAGATATTAATGAAATAGTTCCTCTGTTCAGGTACTGAAATGGTATTGATTAGTCACACTGAGAGTGCCCTCAATAGTTTTGTGGGGGCTGAAGGAGGGAGGGCCGGTCCAGCAGAGTAACCTGCAAATCTCTGTAACAAAAGGGAGTGATAGGGGTGTAATTGTGGGGGTCAGGGGTCTTTAACAAGGGCCAGCTTTGTTCTGGTGAATTGGAGTATTTGGCTCCTGCATGTCACTGAAGGACATTTTCTTAAATGCCAAGTGCATATAAGCTGCAAGATAGCAGGCGAATGGGCAGTTTGTATTAGAATGAGTATCAACAGCAGAAGGGGGGTGATGGTGGGGAGAGAAGCAGCATAGGAAAAAGGTGTTACTATTCCCCAGCCAGTTCATCCTTTCCCCTCAACTGGAGCTCTCTCTCCTACCCAGAGGCTTTTGCTCTGGCCCTGTGTTCTCAGCTGAATTCTCCCTGCCCTCTTCTCTTCCCCTTTCCCTCTCCCCCTTCCCCTCACCCCCAAAGTTGGTAAAGTCAGTTCTGTGGAGGCATTTTTACAGAAGACCAAGATGTGTTTCCTCCTTTGAACAGACACATGCACACACGTGCTTGCTCCAGCTGTGCCCCATGTTCTTACATTGTTAAGCATCCTGTTAATGTTCCCCATGTATGTTTCTGCTCTTCCCTTACACAGTCTGTAACATATCTTGTAAATAGTACCTCTTAAATGTCTGCAGCCTTGAATAACTTTTTCTGTTTGTTTGTTTAGAGCCATTTTCTCTGTGTTAGACCTAATGAAAATGGATATGGCAAACTTCGCTGTCACTAGTATTAGGCCAAAGTTAATGCAACAGTCTGCTGAGTATGAAAGAAAGAAGTTTCAGGAGTTTCTTGAGAAACAGCCAAGTATGACTTTGTTCCTTTCTTTCTTCCCCTGCACCCTCCCAGTGAACTGCATGCTTTTGCTTGTATATCTTGAGAAGAAACCAGTTTTTTCATTAAGCTCTCGATTTCATACAGTAAATGACAGCTTGTGCCCCTAAACTGTGGTTTGACAAAATCTGCCAGAACAACAGTTCTGCACTTCATACACTGCAGTTTAGTTTCAGTTCAGTACAGTGTAAGGCAGAAATACCTGGCATCATCTCACCTCTGATTTCCTGTAGCTGCATGGTTTTAATTGTCTTCAACGTTCTGCTTAATGGAATAAGTGACACCATGGGTATTAGTAACTAATGGGATTATTTGGAAATCATTGCTGGAGAAACCTAACTTTGAAAAGGAATTTTCTTAACACGATTTTTTTCCCCACTACTTTGCAGATTCTTTAGACCTTGTCACAAGGTGGTTGCAAGAAGCAGCAGATGATCTTGTCAAGCTGAGATGTAAAATGTTGCCTCCCCACTGTAGTAGTGATGGTGCCACTGGTGGAGTTTCTGCCTTGTGCTCCAGTGCTGTACAAAATCAGGCTTATCTGAACCTCCTGAAGTGGGACCACGTGAACAGGCCTTTCCCAGAAGTAGGTTATTTAACAGAAAAATGTATCTCTGTGCTTATTCTACTTTTTCTGGGATATAATAGAAGCTTGTTTGGATTTATAGCTTTGTAAAAAGTACAATACTAAAACACCCCTTGATTGAGGGCTCTTGTAGCTCTTCTCGTAGGTGCTGCTTTTTCAGTATTGAAACTTACTTTGTTCCTGTTACTTGCCTGCTGAGCACATACTGCTCTTTTCTGTGCCTTTGTCTTGCTGTCACTGGTGTGGCTAGATGGGAATTGCAGTGCCACATCACAGCCCAGTGGGCTGACTTCACTGTGTGCTGGCTTCCTCATTCTTTGCAGACGGTGCTAATGGACCAGACCCGCTTTCAGGAAATACAGCTGGAGCTGGAGCAGTGCCTCTTGACCGGGACAGTCCTTCTGGTCACCTTCAGCGCAGCAGGCCCGGCGCTCGCTGACATGCCTGGATTTGCTGAGAAAACCAAAACCATTGTCAAGGTGCTGCTGACGGGAATCCATCTGCCGTGAGTACTGGATAGTCCTCACACAGGTGCTGGTGTAGCTATTCTCACCCTAGGAAATCATCAGAGCTTAAGCCTCTTTCTGGCTGTAGAGTATGTCAGAGGGCTTTTTATGAGCCCAGGCTGACAGTTCTTATTCAGCTTACTCAGACAGAACCATCTTTTCTTGCTGTGCTCTTTTGTGACCTCTAAGTGCTCCTTTATTCAGAATGTTTTCCTTGATGCCTTGTTAGCACATGGGAGCACCAGCAGCTAACCATGCTCACCCTTTGTGCCAGGCTCCCTCAAAAACTTGAGTGTGGTACAGTAAGATGCTTGGAGGTACAGAATGATTGCTGTAGACATTATGGGTTGATGATTGGTTTTTGCATTAGAACTGTCTGTGAGGGCAGAAGGTCAGCTCTTATTTGTATGGATTGTTCAGGCTGGAAATGTTTAATGCTGTCTATTCTACCTCCTGGTTTTATATATCAACTTTTTTTTTCATATATATATATATACACATATATATAAAATATATTATTCTTTATAGTTCTGGTTTTATCTGGATTACATTTCTTCCATTGCATTTGATAAATAAGGCAACTGCAATTGGATATATTTTTATCCAATAATAAAATATCCAGCTGTAAAAAATATACTTTTGTAGTTTATTTTCTAAAGGTGGGGCAAAAGGCAACTAACTCCTGTGGTTCAGTAACGCTCTGCTCCACGTTCTCCAGCTCCTTTAACCTGAAGGAATCTTTGGCTACCACGGCTGAGAAGGTGTGTGCTGAAGTTAACACCTGCCTCTCCCAGCATGGCTTCACACCACTCTCAGCTGAGCGAGAGACTGTACTTAAGGGACAAATCCAAGCGGTGGCCAATTCGGATAACACCATATGCAAGTTAATAGGTATGCTTGGACAAAACCACTCTGTTCTCAAGTGACCACCTGTCCGTCTTTGTACATCTGCTGGTGGCATGATAGGCATGGTTCCTCATTTAATAAGCTTCAGGTGCTTGTTTGCTATGTTCAGGCTTTCTGTATGTTACATGAGATTACACTATTTCTGATTGACTCTCTCTTTTGAAAACTTGATCCAATTTTTCCAGATTCTCGAATTCAGAAGTTTCTGGAGAATTACCTTGCATCTGGTCACCAGAAGTCATTGCCTGCTGTTCCTGGAGGACTAGGCCCTATTCAAAAAGAGCTGGAAGAGATCGCTGTGAAGTATGTTCGTCTTGTCAACTACAACAAAATGGTCTTCAGCCCTTACTATGATGCAATCCTTGGCAAAATACTGACTAAGGAAGAATACCAACTTGCAGGGAAGTCAGAAGAATCCTAAAACCAGTTCGTATGCCACCAGTACGGTACTGTCGGCTATTTTAAACCCTTGCACCGATGTTTGTCTAGGAAAACAGCTTCCCATTTAAATACTGGTTCCTTTTAATTCACTAGTGATGACTGATGAGGAAAATACCTGAGATCCAAAAGGGGTTCTGAAATAAATGGTGAGAGAGACATGCATTTTTCATGTAAGTATGAAACCTGGGTGGGGGAATGTCTTGGTAGTTTTCTGGCTGCAGTTTTTCAGCTGGTGCTAGGTAGGACAAGTTTAAGAATCAAACTTTGTATTTAAGTGGCTCATTTTAGGGCATTTTACTCTAATTTACTGTGAATTTAGTTTAATTAATCAGGGGCAGATTAGCTATGGGGTGATTTGGCTTTAAAAATAAATCAATCTTATTTCAAAGAAGAAAGCTAAAATTCTAGATAAGGGAACCTTTTAAGAGACAAAAAACAAAGCCAAACAGCACTTTATTGTAACATTATGGTTAGTGTGGTAGGCTACTACTTTTTTCTGCATTTTACTGCATTTTTAATAGCGTTTTTTTGCTGTGTACCTGCAGATGTTACACAAGACATAATATATTTTTGTAGTAAATTTTCTGGTTATTGGGTAACTGTCCTCTGCTATGTACAGTACTTCCAAAGGTGGCAATCTTATAGATTGCAGCTGTATTTATCTCTTGTAAAGACTTCAGAAGGGCAGAGCTAAAATGTTTTGATAAAAGTAGCATTTCTTACCTTTTTGGGGTTTTTTTTTTGCTAGCAGTTTACTCCTTTTGATGTGAAATGCTCATTTTCAAGGGACTCTGTCATTTTCTGAGGGCAGGCTTCAAGCGTGTGACACTTTAGGCTGAAAATTTTACTTGTGTTTCTAAAACTACAACTGGAGATGGTTGCATTTTCAGTCACATCTTCAAAACTATCCTGGAAGCGCAGAGCACTATCAGAAGTATAAGTGATCCTGATGCACTGTGAGAGGTGAATGATTTACTGATAGTTTGAACATACAGGGAATATTTTCAGTAGAAGATTTTTTTTTCACTTTGTAGAGGTGTTCTTGACACTTAAAACAGTCGCAGGTCTTGAACTGAGTTAGCTACATGTTGTATAGAGGAGCATTCACAGAGGAGCTCAATGGCCTTACAGCCTTACTGAGATTTCAGACTCAGCCAGAAGGGAAGTACATTTGAGATCTTACTCTGGCTGAGCACTGTGCTGCGCTACAGTCGTCAAAATCTGATCATTTCATGAAAGCCAAGTTCATAGTTAGAAACAGTTAAGTGTCCCGAGTACTACTAGGATAGCCAAAAGAGAATGTGCTGGTGTCTTAAAAGCCATGAAGCCAACAAGTTATGTAAAATACGTAAATGAATGGCTTTTATTGCTCATATCCAGGCTCATTTTATCAATCAAAACAATAGAACTTCTAGAAGGAAGCACTTGATTATGAATCATAGAATCATAGAATAGTTAGCGTTGGAAAGGACCTTAAGATCATCCAGTTCCAACCCCACTGCCATAAGCAGGGACACCTCACACTAAACCATTCTACCCAAGGCTTCATCCAACCTGGCCTTGAACACTGCCAGGGATGATGTTTCCCTTTCTAGTTTTTCTTTTATTGTCAGTGTGGATATAGCTGCACTGACTTTGAGTTTGGAGGAAGGTGGGTTAAGTAAGACCTTTTATTCCGTGTTAGCCTATGCAACTCTAAACCAAGTCTTTTCTCATTCATTACAAACCCTGTTCCCCAAGGGGAAAACCACACCAAAGCACTGTAAGAGATCAGCAGCTCAGTCAGGTTATTTTTCTTTTGGCTAAAGTTACTTGGATAATAAAATGTGATCTGTCTTTGACTCTTTCTTTGATAACTCAAAAATGAGTAGGTTTGGTTAGCCAGAAAAGTAAGTTCTGAGTAGGTTTTTGGTGTGGACTATTTCGTTGTCTGAATCAGCACAGGATACTACAGAGGTCTTCAAGATTGCTGCATCTGCTTACTGTACGTTGTCATTAGTGCAGGATCCACCTCAAAATACAGCCTATAGCTCTGCAGCTCCAACAAGGTAATTCAGTTGTCTGTGTAATGAAAGAGCTAACAGAAACATTATTGCTAGAGATGTATAACCAAGACAAAGCTGTTTTCATTTTTGTTAAATGAGAGTTGCAGAAGTTATACATTGCTGCTGTTGTTTTATATTTTAGCATTGTCTAGAAGCTGTCTTTACAGGCCCCTGTGGAATTACACATACTACAGAAATTTAGGTGCTGTAGGGGATGATCTCCAGGAGGTGGGGAGGAACAACATAGTGGAGAAACAGCATACTTAGGAAAGCCTTTGAAAAGAAGAATGACTGGGACTGCATTATAGATAGATAAAATTGTACTTGCTCAATCCAGGAGATGGCTGCTCCCACTTGAGGAATTCACGGTCTAGATGTCCTGCTTAAGCTCCTGCTTACTCTGCCGTCAAAGCATGGACTATGCTGCAGGTTCGATGCAGTACATCCCAGCTCTCCTTGCAGCAGGTGCTTGATCCTAAGGCTTCACATGGAGAGAAGCGCAGTACGTGCTGCTGGCTCCAGTGGGAGTGGGTGCCTCGGTGAGTGGTGGGTGTTGTGGGCCTTACAGGAGCAAAGATCTAGAGACAGAAATAAATGCCCATGAGTGCAAATCACCTTAGCGGCTTTGGTTTTCTTTTAGTGACAAGTTTTTAGTGTAGTTTCTCTACATCCTCTTTAAAAGAAAAAGGGAGATACGATTAAGTGGCAAAGCAAAGAGGAAATTATATGACTGATAAGGCCAGACCTTACCTCCATGGGAACATAGTTCTATGGTTACACATAGGCTGTTCCACCTTTTAGTCCAGTAGGCAGGAGCACTGACTGGTGTCATGTCTGCTGCTGGTGGTGGGAATGTGTGTGTGTCTGAATGTCCTGTAGTCCACAGGGATTCTTAAGGTCTCAGCACGAGGAGTGTGGTTCTGAATAGCCTGTTACAAGTTAAAAATCTACAGTATGCATAGAAACTGCTTCAAAAGTTCATCTAGTGGTTTTGTTAGCTTGTTTGATAATACCAGGTTAAACTGTGTAGCTAATATATTAACATTTAGCTTTGTACCTTAAGTGGAAGACCAATGCAGTTATCCAGGAACAGACTCTGTGAGCTAGTACTCCTGGACAATCCACATTAGAAATACATACTGAGTTTGTCTTATGATGCTGTCTTCTTTAAACAGTCTGGAATTAAAAGCAAAAGTATACTGTATCCTCTAATGGAAAAAAAAGCTAGTTCTAATATGTATGCTCTGATCAATTTCCTGTGATGGTCTTAACATTGCTTTTGAAGTGGCTGAGTTATATTTAAGAAGTAACTTGTTGTGTTTGAATAAAACCAGAATGAGGCATGATGTTACGGATATCCTTTTATTTTAAAGGAATGTTTCTTTTCATTTTCAACTACAAAACAGATTCCATACATTCTGCCATAAATAAAAATGAACAATAAGGCAGGAACTACATGAACAAACTGAGAACAACTGTTTTCCAGAAAATGTGAATTAAAAATGCTTCACAAGTATAAGCCATCCAGTTTTTAAAATAAAACTGTTGAGAACCCACCAGATCTCAAGTGGTAGATGTGAACACCTCTGAAGAACAAAATGCAGGTTCTGAAAACCTTGCTTTGTTCAGAGCACGTTCTAAGGTTGTTCTGTCTGTTTCCGCATCAAGAACCATAGGAGAAAAGAGGCACCACAGTAACAAAACCATTTTCAAGATTTACTTTTGTTTGCAGCTGTCCCTTTTAAATGCCTGACTTTTAAGAGACTGACGGACTCAATGCAAGTCTTTGTCTATCACAGCACAACTCCAGACTTGTTTCACCGGATTCGCTTTTGCTGTCGTGCTCTGTAAATGTCATGTACAGGGGGAACTACAGATCCTTTCTCCTCATCGTCGTCAGAATCCTCGTGTGGCCTCTTAATAGCCTTGTTGAGCATAGCGTTGTTTTCCACAGGTCCATTGCCTTCCACGGCTATTTCAGGTAGGCCTCCCGTAATCACCCGCACAGCTTCGTCAACAGCTGCAGAAAGAGAAAAGGATTCATTTCATTTGCGAAACGTAACCTCTCCAGTTAGAAATCAGCATGTGAGCAGGGACACCACGACAGGTACGCTGTGGAGATTCCGGAACAGGAGACATTTCCCTACCCTGTGCTCCCATAAATGTAAAGAATTGAGTCCTGACAGTGGAAAACTATGGCAAGCACTAATGATAAAGTAAACGCTGCTGCTTCAGCTCGGGACCTCCCTTTACACAAGAATTGAGGTCATTTGCAAGCTTAATAAAAGAGGAAAGCCTGCTGGGGAAACAGTGTAACTAGTTCATGATTCATCAGAAAGTATGCATACAGAGCAAGTCGGTTTCTGCTTATCAACAAAGAGGGCTTCAAAAATCCCATGTATCATTTCCATGGATGTTTTATTTTCACTCTAAAAGAAGTTAACCCCAGATTGCATTCTCGCTGATAGAGGGAAGGAAAGTCATAGTTTACGTGAAGCCTGGGGTATGGATCTGTCCTGGTTTTATGTCTCAGAACTTCACCTCGTCTGTAGGAGCTCGGAAAACACTGCTCTTTAATTGTTCTCAAGCACCCCAACAATGTGAATTCAGAGTTCTGCCTTCCAATGAACTCCCCATACTGCAGATGTGCAATTTAATGCTATGGCTACAGTGCTGCTACACATAACACCTTGATTCTTTTAAAGGATATTCTGAAAATCTTAATTTCTTTCTTTTAATGGTTACCACCAGAAGGTTATTGAAGTAGAAGCCAGTGATTTTTGGCTTCTTGATCTTCCCACAGTTAAATGCACAAATGTCTCTATGTAGATTCCAGCCTACAAATACAGCTAATTCAACAGCACACTCCTAAATAGTAATTATACACCTGTAAATGAGGTCTGGGTTTTAGACAGCAATATTCATATGTAAAACAAAATCATATGCAGCACTATCACAGACTCCAGAGCCAAGAAGTGACTTACTGTCTGGCAGTTTGCATCTTCTAAATATCTCCATGAGCTCATCCACTTGAACAAAGGGACCCTGATTTGTTACCAAAGAAGAAGAAAGATCATTTTCAATGGAGTGATGCACACTGTGGTTCTGTCAAAGCAGAATCTCTTCTACAGCTTGAGAATTCATTAAAACAAACCTGAAAGCAAACAGGAGGTGGCAGGAGCTTCATAAGAACTACAGCTGCTGGTGGAACAGGAAACACACCGCCTGGGACAGGATGTAAACCTGGAGCTGAGGACAGAAAAACTATGAAGGCAGTGCAAGACAGCTAGACCTGAACTGTTTTAGCAGCACTATTATTTGATACAAATAATTACTACCCTGTCACACTTGCCTCTTCTAATTACATAATGTTTAGTCAGTGATCTGAAGTCTATGAGCAGTGTGTATAACTGCTTATTACCATTTACCAGACCCCAAACTTCTTGTACTTATTTCCATGTGATCTTAGTATTAAGTAAAATATATATGCCTTTAGCAATCCAATTAAATAACAGACTCAAATTTAAGTACAGGTTTAGGTGACTGAAGACTAGGAAAGTCTGTGATTAGCTTTGCTAGGTTAATAACTTGCCACTGGGTGAAATAAAACCCCATCTGACTTACGTGCTAAGTGTCGTGGCTGAAATGGAATCATCTGTTGAGTGTCCGGTTTTGGATATTCGGGTTTTCTGTCCACCTCATCTTTGAGAACAGGCACGATGGAAGGTGCAACCACAGGGTCTGGAATTACAGCTGACAGCTTGGCACGAGAGACGTCCTGTGAAAGCCAGCGAGAGAGCCCTGAGCTTGGCAGGATGACACCGCGTGTTTAAATGAGAGAACAAAACTAGCCCAGGCGCTTATTCGCACTCCTGTCAGTTTACTGTCAGTTCAGATGTCCTGTTAGAAGACCATCTGGGCAAAACTTGCATGTTTTCATCAAACATTTTAGTCCTACAGTGTCCCAGCTGGGAGTGGAAACACTTGGTTTTGTTACTGAATGGGACTATGTTTGTCATCATTGAGTGGCTCCTGGTTTTTGGGTTTAAAAGATTTAGGTGAACAGGTGCAGACCACTAGGCCTTCACAGCTATCACTTCTCCCTCATTTCATTCCCTAGATTGCTTTAGCTGGAAAAGAAATCAAGCATAAGGCAGTCAGCAGGCATGCAAAGCATCAGTTCAAAGGGGATTATATCTTGGCGTGTTACAAGCAACAGAAATCAGCCCAAGGGTTGAATGCTCTTGGGAACACGCCACCTCGTATGCGTTTAGCAAGACATACTCTCACTTCAAAATAACTTTGTCCTGATCGTGTTAAAAGTATTCAGTGACTCAATGTGACTCTTGCTTCATAGAATCATAGAACAGTTGGGGCTGGAAAGGACCTTAAGATCATCTAGTTCCAACCCGCCTGCCACGGGCAGGGACACCTCACATTATTATTTATTATCACTATTACTTTACAGCTGTGTGAGGTCAATGATTCAGCTGCTTTTCTAACCTTCGTGACTAATGTGTTTTTCAAACATTGCTTTTCTGTGCAAGAAAAACAGAAGCCGAGGCTTCACGTTTCTGAGACGTGAAGGCTCTCTGCCTGGTCATGTCAATGGGAAACAGCAGGTCCCCAGTGGAGCTCTTTCTGTTTGTCTGACATACTGGTTTACATCATGCTTAAAAAACGTAATAAAACCAACATTTTATTCTGTTCTAGTGGTTAGCCAAAGCGTTAAGGCCTTCCACATGACTAAAATCGTAGTTAAAATACACGTGGTCAGAAATGAGGTGGGAGACCACCAGCTACGTGTGTCTGGCCTAGATTTCCAATTGTGAATAGCAACACCAAAGCACTTAGCCATAGAGAACAACTGAAGAAAAGCAGGCAGCCACTGATCCCTGGTCATTTTCCTCAGGCACTTGCAGCAGCCATTGGGACTGCAGTAGGTTTGGTTTGATAAATGAAGTGAGCAGAGTTTTCATACAGATGACCAAAAGAACTTTGTTTTTTGATGGAGCTCAGGTTTCAGTCAAGTGGAAGCCTGTAGCTGCAGGGTGATGGCACTTTCATATGGACCTCTTCATGGGAAGATGAGAGGTAAATATGGACATCAGAAGTTAGTCATGTTCCTTGCTGCTTTCTGCCCTCTGGCCAGCAATGCCCAACAAGGCAAGGAGGAGGAGGAGGCACACCAGGCCTGCTTGACCTGCTTTTCTATCACGGGGAAAAAAAGGCAAGCCCTAAACAAGGAATTGCTTAAGTTTGCCAGGACCAAAAAGAGCAACAGTAGAATGTAGTGTTCTTATCCACTTACCTTATATCCAAGCGCCTTCAGTTCACTAGTAGAGCAAGGGTACAAATCCATGAACTTATACCTGTCTACCAGCAGAGCCGTTTCTTTACCCTCATATTCTTCCTTGAATGCTGTAAACCTCCGTTTTTCCACTTTCAGTATACTGGCCAGATCACCAATGTTACTTTCAAAAGCCAAGAACCGAGCCCAGATTTCCCTGTAAAACACATAAACAGACAGCTGCTGAAGGAGGAAAAATCACTGATCACAGCCCAGTTAAAACACACACGAGAGGAAAGATTCAAAGCAGGCAATCAGGGAACATGTGAGTACTTGTATTATTTCGTTTGGATGCATCTGTAAGATGTGTTACCTTTCCAGGGCCCTAAATGTTTCTGTAGAACTTTCAATCTATTGAAATGGATCATAAAGGACTTGGTTATGGTAAAGAAAAGACTACTGCTGTGACTTCAGCCTTTGAGGTAAGCTGTCACCGTCAGCACAAGATGCACAAATAGACTTCTCTCATCCTGCTATACAGAATTGCACTCTGATCCTGGCTATGTGAGGGACTTTTCAATATAGACAGTGATTCAGTTCATCTGCACCGAATAGCATAGTGTAGCAGGCAAGAGCAATGCAGCACAACAAGCAGAGCTTTGGAATTTTACATAGCCCAAAATATACATAGTTATTGCTCATTTCTCTGTGGAAAATCTCAACTAAAGCAACATCTGGCCATGTTTCTGGACTTGATTCAACCTCTATTTTAGCTTTGGAGTTCACCTTCAAAGAAGATTCACCTTTCAAATTCTAGATTTTTCTCACTTTTAAAATGGACATAAAAGTACTTCTCATGAAAGGTAAGGACTGAAGTACAGAGTGAACGTGCACAGCAACGCGACACCCAATTCCTCAGTTTTGCTGCCTGCATCTACCAGAATACTGGTGAACACCTGGACTGCAAAGGGTTTGGTAAACATTTTTTCAGAGACATAAGTTTAACAAGTAGTAATGAAAGTGTGGCCATGAGTGGTTAATGCTGGTCTTCCCTGGGTCTTTCCCTGTTTTGTGTTCAGCTGTCTGGGAGTCATTCAGATTCTCCTCAATAAATTCCTGGCTTTCCTTCTCTAACAGAGATGATGTTCTTGACTCCCTCTCCCCATCTCCTCAAAGCATCTCTGGTGAGTGATATATGTCAACAGCCATGCCACCTGCTCAGACCACTGCATCCTTACTGTGCAGAAGGCTTTTGCACTCTACCCCCAACAATCCTGTGTCAATGAGGTTTTAAAGTCAATAACCTGATGCGTTTCTCTGCAAGTGGAATAGGGACTTCCACGAATCTGTCACAGTACTTGCTATTTCACACAGCATGAAGAAGGGAAGGAACGTCTGCGCCTAATTCTGTCCTGCTGTTCATGTTTCTAATTTCTTTGGCATGGTTGTAGTTGAAAGGGGTTATGTATCTTTCTGTAGTGTAGTGAAACTGCTTTTGCAGACATACCCAGATTTCTCAGGTGGAAGGCTCCCTGAAGTTAAAACGCGCTCAAACAAAACTCTTGTATTATTGTCCTCTTTAAAAATAGAGAGAAAAAAGAAAAATCACACTGAGTAAAAGTTATTAAAGGCACTTTAAAATCATGTCCATTCAAAGAAATGTGTACATTGGATTAAATATAAGGCTGACATTCTGATACCTGGATTTGAAGTTCAGTAAAGTAGGAAGAAAGTCTGAAGGCCCACATAAAACTTTACCAGTGTTAAATTCTACTGTGAATTTGTTATTTGAAAGTCTGTTTTTGTTGATAGCCACAATCCCATCCTACCACAGGTTCTTTTGTAACAGCACAGCCATTCCTTAGCATTTTTTCAGGATCTCTGGGATTTTTCCCATTTTCTGTAATTACAGCAGCTTATCTTGGTAACTTAAAATCTGGCATTTCAATCCATTACTCCCCTTTTAAATGAGGACAATAGTAATGCACTTCTATATTCCTTGGAAGTCCTCCCAAAAGTATGAGACCTGGTCGGTGGTTTTGGTCTTAAACCTGCTGGTTTCCACCCTCTCTCTGGGTGTTTTGCCATTTCTTACATGTACAGAGACCAATTGCCTTGTTTTTCAGTAAAGTCAGCTGGGTTGCTGACACACATCAATACACTGGCAAATCTTAAGGTAATTTTTCCCACAGGCAGTCTATGGAAAGGCATGGCAAACACTCATGTAGACCTGGAATAATTCCTCACAAAATCCAATGTACTTTGATTTGCAAAAGAGCTCTGTTCATGGCTCACAGAACTTTCAATCTGTTCAGACTTTCAGAGCCTAAAAGGATAAAGGTCCTGCAGTCTGACAGGGGAGATTCATGTGCCTGGTGCCTGCGGAATGCACCAGGAGGTCCAGAAGATCCTGCAGCAGAGCTGCCTGCAGCCGTTGCTCACTCCAGCCGCACGGAGGCCAGCTCAGAAAGCTGAGCTAGGCAGAGGAAGAGACGGGGATGAACGGCTCTTCTCTAGCTCCCCATGAAACGAGGACCAGGGCAGTTCCACAGGAAGGTCTTTACCAGCCCCTGCTCCCCACAGCAGCGCAGGCTTCTTACAACATCACTGTGAACTCTTGCATCAGGGCATCCCACACAGAGACCTTCCACCACCTCCACCACTGCTGCTGCTGTGTCCATGCCCTCCCTGCTCTTTGCATCCAAACCAGTTCCCCAGCAACTTCTGAGCAGGACCAATATTCGCAATACTGCTTTTACATCCTGCTCATCTCATCCATTTGAGGAGTACAAATTTACACTAATTCTAGTCAGGACCAACTAATCCATCACTTCTCTTCAGAACTTTTTCCTCAGCATTTAGATTTCTCAGTGTCCTTCTCACTGTTCACAACCGATGCTGTCCAACTGCTGCAGTGTAAGCAGCGAGTTGCAGTTTGTAAAGCTTGCTCTCCTTTGTTTGTCAGTCAAGATCTAAGTCAAGATCTGTACTTTCGGAACGTCAGCAAGGACAAACTAGCAGGTTTGGTTTTCAAATTAATGCTGATTTTCATGAAGAGGTTTCACTGCTCTTCAAGAAGAATTGAAACTAAAATACAAAATGTAAACTAAATTATGAAACCTTGGCCTTTAAACTCACAGAGAAGGCAGATGAATGCTTCATTGGACCTCTCAGAGCATGAAACTTACCATTAAGATGTGAAAGGTAATCGATATATGCCAGTACATATTCTGGAATGTCCCCATATTTTTTCAGTCCTAGCTCAAAAATCTTAAAGGCCACAGACTTATCCTGCAAACATTCAAGAAGAAAAACATTACTGGCTTTGGTGAGCTCCACACCCTCCTGCCACTGCTTCAGTATCAAACCCAGCATCTCTGATTACCTTACTACAATAATACTCCATTAAAGCTGCTGTAACGTAGACGTGATGGCGGGTCCGGGTATCCTCTCTTGCTTTCTTAAATATCATCCTTCCAGATTTTATGCCTTCTGCTCGCCTTGCAAATTTCATATATTGGATATAGACCTAAGGTGGATATTAATGTTTATATAGCGTCAGTCGTGACAAAGAATACTAGAATACAAAAGAGTTCTTACCATAGCTGAAATAATCTTTCCTCACAAAACACAACTAAAAAGTTGCAATAGAAAGAAGGCTCTATTGTGCCTCTGTGGCGTTCTGCTAGAAATTCTGAGGCAAAGCTTTTTATAGACTTTTTTGGGGCTTTTTTAATGGAATATACCCAAGAGTGATGCCCTGAAATGCCAACAGCTCATACACAGATTGGGTATGAGGAAGGGGAGATGAATGTAATTTACATAAACTGGTCCCTTCAGGAAACTAGAGGCTTACTGTAAAAACTGTAACTTCCCAATGAAGTTAAGACATCCATGAGGCTAAAGAACAGCCCAAAGACCTGATGAAGTGTTTTACTGTACATTATACAATCAAAGACACGGATCCGTCCTACAGGTATTTACACCTGATCAAGGAAATAGCGAACGTGCTGTTTAATTCAGTTGCCAGTTTGTGCATTTCTTTGGGATTTAAGTTTCCTCCACTTGAATTAGATCACAAATAAGAGCGTTTTCAAACAGGAGGAACTAGTGCATCGTTTCTCAGAAAACATGCACTTGGGAAGCATTGTGATGTGTCTTTGATGACTAGAAAGTGTCAGTAAAGGGATACATTTCCTCTGACACTGACCTGTTGTTTAAATTTAGACCCTAGACCTTCTTTTTCCTTTTCATGCATTGTCATGTCTATTTATAAACTGAATGGCTTTCTGAGGGCAGGTCAATTCTCACACCATTTGTTCCGTGCTAGCACAGCTGGCACTACAATGTTGTTTATTAATAGAACTTAACCAGCTGTACAGCAATACTCCTTGATATTAATATGGTGCATTACAAACTTATATGCAAGCTATATGTACACAGGATGATGTATTTCAGCACAGGGATGACAATGGGCAAAAGCAACGTTGTTTTCATCAGTTAAGGGGAAGTGAAGCACAACTTTATCTGAGCCAACAAAACACACACTAATTCTTATGACCTGTATCAAGAAATCTTTAATATCGCGTATCTTCAATGCTTGTCTTAAAAGGTTTTCCAAAAGAGAGAGGACAAAACTGCACAACTTGGTGCATCTAAGTGGGTTAAAGGCTATAATAAATCACCCTTGCTGAAATGTTAATCTGATTCTGTCATCTCAGCACATCTGCTCAATCACCCTGTGACCCAGGGAACTCCTGCAGGTACTTCCCCATTATTTGTGTGCACTCAAGTGACTATTAGTGCAAATGTGGAAAAACTCAATGCTACGGTCACCTTACCAGAGTGGGATCAATGTCTTCAATAGCCAGGAGCCGGTTATATATGCTGTGGACTTTCTCATACTTCATACGACTCTAAGTAAATACAGAGGAAATACAGACTGTTTGCTAATACTCTTACAAATCACCTGTAAGAATGCAAAAATCAATCTGAAGGAAAACCTTTAATGTTTCTGTTCCCTTTCCCCCCCCGCATTGAACACTGTGTCAGTCCCTTTATTCCAGGCTGCATTTTCATGCAGTCATTTCTTTACTTCCCACATTAATTTCTCACTAGTGCTTACGTATGTGGTTTTCAAGAGTTTCTGATGTCTTTTTCTACACTTCAGTAATACTGCAGTAGAACTGGGATTGTAGGCGTTCGGGATAATAAGCCTGTTTCCTTTACCTCTATCTAAAAGTAACCTGCAGACAGCTAGGAAAACCCTTTCTTTCCTCTCCAACGTTCACCTTTCAAATAAACCATTCTGTTCCCTGCCAGATGCAGCCCTCCAAGGTTTATTGTGGAACCTGAAAAACCCTAAATAGCTGCACTGAAAGCAAAAGGAAGCTTTTTCTTTAAAATTCAAAGATTTGGGTTGTTTTGGGGTTTTTTTTGCTGCTGTCCTCAGGATCCTCCTGCAAAGACTCTTCCATGTTATGATAGGTGGGCAAAACATATCCTGCAGAGAACTCCATCGTCCGTATCTGATCAGTGGAAAACGGACTTCATTCATGATGGCTCATGTGCAAACCCAACCATGTCAGGGCATAATTATTCATTAGCAAGGCTGTGCAGCAAGGTGGCAGCCTGGGTAAAGAGATTTCTCAAGAGAACCTCCCATCCTCCATCACAGCCATGCAAAGGCAAACATTAAACCCCCAAGAATTAGACACGAAAGGTGTCCTTTATCCCCATTTTAAAAGTGAAGAAGCTGATGTTCTGGTAAATATAATAAGCCTATCAAGCCTTCATAGCAGTTTGAGAAATACAGTTAATATTTAAGTGGAAAGACAGTAGGTTTTCAACATTTTTGTACTGAATACTGTGGATTTTCTCTCTCCAATTTGTCAGCCAAGTATCAGAAACAATGAAAGAGGTTAAAGCTAGAAGAATCAGCAGGTTACTTGTGCAGACTTCTGTGTACCCAGTATGTTTCAAATAGATGACATTATCGATGGGAGATGTCTTTGGGTTTTAGCATCAGTACATCACTATTTTTGCTCACCTCTTCATAATCTGCATATGCAAAATAAAGAAGCATATTCTTCTTTAATAAAGTGCTGATCGCTCTTTCATAAATATTAGCAGCCTCATCACTGAAAAGTTTAGCATTGTTCATGTCCTGTTATAAAATAAGTATAATATAATTGTTCAGCATCTATGACAAGGCAGGCCGATCTGTGGAATATTTTCTATGTGTGAGAAGTCCCAGTGAACTTCCACGCAGTGCTCCAGTAAAGAGATAACATCTCCCCACTACCTAAAGAATCACCAAGTCAGGCCAAAACCCACCCCCCAGCCCTAAAACTGGCCAGCCCTGAAATAGTTTTTCATAATTCTTATCTCAAATGCTAATATTTTTAAATTCTGGACAGCTCATGGTGCTAAATATTTTTCACACACCCCCCCCCC
>NDXB01003609.1:72463-117745 GCA_002631895.1 Agapornis roseicollis | reverse complement strand
CCATGCTACTAAATATTTTTCACACCCCCCCCCCCCCTTAGTTCTTAATTATTTGAGGAAAAATTAACAGTACACCACATTGAAGCAATGAGGGAAGAAAGAAAACCAGTGTCAACCTGCTTACCCCTTTTTCAGCTAGCAGTTTACTAGATTGCTCGAGGTACTGTGCAGCTTCATACCAGATATCTGGGTGATGTCCCAGAACCAAAAGGCATTGTTCATAGGCAAACATAACTGTGGGGAGAAGATAAGAAATACCCCTTGTATTGTGGCAGAAATGGTATAATTTTGCACAGTGGAAGTATGAAATACAAAACCCAGCAAATAAATTGGACAGTACTAACACTAAATGGCTTTGAATACAATGATTACAGTCTCATATTGCAAGGAATTTTATTAGTCAAAACCAACAGCTAAAACCTGTCTCCTCCCAGCAGAACTTACTCAAGAACATCAGCCATAGAATCTGGCTGTGATCCACCACTTCCTGACCTCCAGTGGAAGTTCAGTGGCACATGACCATAGCACCCTCCAGTTCAAGAAACTTGATCAACTTCGGCTCCAAACACTAAATCACATCATTAATTATGCTGGGGGTCATTCATGAAGCTAAGAAATACAATTCTACATGTCCTAGCACAGTCTCTAATTACCTCTTTTTGTTATGAGAGTTTGATCTTCCGTACGCAGCGGATTGCTCTTTTCCCACTGGATATACTTCTTCCACATGTCTACCTGCTGAGCCTCTTGGGGGGTGTTTTGTGGGGGGACAGAGGGAGCGTTGCGGTCCAGACCTTTCATCACTGTCTCATATTCCTGAAACAGTGAAGCAGCAATGTTTCTAACAACAGATTTAAACACTTTAAACACTTATTTCAGGTTATGCTTTATAAAACTCTTACAAATACTATGGCATAGCAACCTCATTAGTCTAACACATGCTTTTATTTGAAAATAAGACCCAAGTTTAATGCTTGTTTGTAGAATTAAATAGAACAAAGGAAAGTCAGCAGAAAGCTTTACCTTTGCTACACGTCGTGCATTCATATAATCTCTACTCCTGTCTTCAATCATCTTCTTAGCTAAGTGAATATTGATGCCCTGGAGAAGGGTGAAAACAGGAACTGGGAATGTGCAATTTCACTTTAGAAATACTGAATCTCATTTCATACAGAAGAGGGCTTTAAAGGGGATGCAAAAGTGAGCAAGAAGGACAAAGTTATTCTAGAATACTACTGCGAAAGGTACTGCATTTCTCATAATAAACATATGAGCAAGAACTTACTCATTAGAATTAAGTCACTACTAAAGATCCAACTGACATAAAGCAACTCCTGTAGATTTTTATTCACTGACAGCTTTCAAACACACAATGAAATTGACATAAATCTGCTGGGGGAGAAAGTGGAAAGGAACTATTTGTGATTTACGTTTTCCTTTTCAGTCACAGGCTGTCAGTCTGTGCCTGGTCAGTAAAGCTCCCTGCCTTGCTGCTCGCCCCATGGACACTGAGAAGACAGCGTACGAGCAAGCCAGTGTTCTTTGACAAGCAGTAACAGATTGACCTCCCAGCTCAAAGCTCTCCCTTCTCCCCCATTCCTGAAGTAACTGACAGCTTTCACACATGCCATGTGTGTACTTCTGTCTGCTGAGAGACCTCAGACCCATAGCTGCAAAAATGACACCCCTCCAGGACTGCATGGCCATGCAGAGAGCTCGGCCATGCTGCTCAGCAAGAGCAGTAGGGGATTTGGGGCAGGCAAGCTCCACACACACACCTCACAGCTCAGCATCAGCAATGCAGGCCTGGTCATGGGGTCCCAGGCATGAACACCATCTCAAAGCACTGCTCTTACAGCAGGATAAGCAACCACCCTTCTGTTCATGCCTGCAACTGGGTGGAGTTTGCTGCTGTGGCTTGCCAGGACTCTGAGGAAGGGGGAGTGCAGCTTTCAGTCCTGTTCCAAACAGGCAGCTGAGCCAGGTACCCGCTACGGAAGCAGAGGTACCACCTGGACTTGAGCAGAGCACTGCCTGGGATAGCTATCTGGGCCAGCAATGCCCCATTTAACCCAGGAGCACACCGAGGACATGGCATGTTCTCCTGGGAAAGTGCTCCCAGCCTCATGAGGCACAGCTTCGTGAGCAAAAGATTGTCACTTCTCTGTCCCACCAGGGGTGATACCACAATGGACCATTTGTCTAAGTTAAGATACTGGTGGCTGACAGGCTGACATTGCTACCTGGTGGCTACCCACTGAGCTAAAGGGAAACTTGAGTATTTTAATTGCAACAAATAGCCGGTAACCTTTCATACTGAGAGCTGCACATGATCTCTGTGTTGCTAGGCTACTGATGTGGGGAATAAGTGACCCCTCAAAGAGCCCTTCTGGTGAGGAGCAGTTCCTTCCCTGTGCCAGCACACGGTGAGCAACAGCCCTTTCGCTTGAGGCCAGCCTGGCCAGAACACGATGTGCAGAAACCTGTGTCCAAACAGAGCACCAGCCCCTGGCTTACTGCACCTCTGAACAGCCCTAGGTGTGCACTACCACTGTCAGCCAGAGCTTCTTCAGCTCAGAGAAGGTATTGAACAAATGTAGGACAGGTTTCAGCTACCATTTTGGCAGTCTGCCTACATATTAATGAAAGCAGTAGGAATCAGCAGTGGCAGCCTTCATTTGTTGTGTGGGAGGGGAAGAGGTTTACAAGGAGGTTGTACCACATATTTTCCTACTCAGGAGAAGTCATGTCACTGGCTACCTTCCCTGGTGGTCAGCAGGTTATCTGTGGTACCCCTGAATACAATGGGATTCAGGATTACAGTACATGCTCATGGCTGTGGATGCCCACAGGTACTCCCACTGGCTTAGTACAGTGGCCCTATTAATGTCAGAGGTCACCAAACCTACAATGAATGGGCAAGAAGTTAAATAGCCTTCTTTCCTGCTCAGTGCACAGCTGACCCATTGCATGCTGGCCCCTACAAGCCTGAGTGCAATAGGCAGGACAAGGGAGTACTGTATGAGCATCTCTGCTTGACAGTGCTGAGCGTGAGTGCATCCACCCTTGGTTCTGCATTCTCACATCTGCTGACCGGGATAGTTTAACAAGCTGCTATCAAATGTGTTTACAAGCACACTGTAAAGGTGCAGCTACAAACTGGCCTGCAAGGCCAGTGAGTTGAGGTTACGCTTGCTGAAGACAATGTGGTAGCGGACTCACCTGAATTGATGCTGTAATGGCTTCAGGTGAAGAATGGTGAGGAGCATTTAATGTGTACTTGAGGCCATGTAACTTAATACTGTGAAGGAAATCCAAAGCATCACAGCTGAATGCCATTTTATCCCATTCAACTGTAACTGAAGAAGGGGAGTGCCTCCTTGGGGCAGCAAGCCCTCACTGCCATCTGATTTGCTTTAGCTTCCATTAAATACATTCTCTGACACTGAATGCCACGATTTCTAATCCACTAGCAAATCCATTGGGCCACCAGTGCAATGGGCCAGTTAAATGTACCCTATGCAAAGTGTTTACAACAAATCAAAACATTCACTCAGGTACCTGCAGGGTGTTGGCACAGGCCTTGGTACGTGCTGCACACTCAAACCATGTTTATACTGCCGGTCATGGCTTTTATGTACAACTATTTAGAGTCTGGGTACCATATTTGATTATACGATTATTATTTCTTTCTTAACGTCACAAGAAAAGAAAAAGATCATGTTCTTGATTACCTCTTCATATTTGTTATAATCTCTCCAGAGCTGTTCTATGTTTATCATTGGATTCACGCAACCACGCTGGTAAACCCTACGGACAGCTGTTATCCTCTGGTTTTCTGCATAAGATCCTACTGCTTCTCTAAATAGTGGGGAGAGAGACGAACGTCAGCTATTACAGATACAACTAGCATGAACATCAACATTACAGGAACTGAGTTTCAAAAAAGTCTTTTAAGGTACTTACACGCCTTTCAAAAAATTGATGTAATCCACCCAGATCTATGTGAGAAAAAAATATAATGAAACCAATGTTTAATTGTACTTGTTTTAAGGGTAGATATTAAATTCGTTTTGATAAAAAAACATACCTGGTATGACATGATTTCCATGCCAATCTTATCCAGAGCAAAATCATATGCCTGAGCCATTTTTTCTCTGAGGAAAAAAACAAAACAAAACAAACCACAAAGACCATAGAGCAAGCATTTAGTAGTTTGAAAAATCTTTATTTAAGAGCTTTCTTTTGTGCAGCAAATTCTAACCAAACTTTGAGGCATGAAAAGAATCGCTCAACAGCTGACAGTAAAAACTGGCATTCGGGTAGCTTTAAATCCTGCATTTACTCATTTTTAATTGAGGAGAACGATGTAGACCTGTTGGTGGCCATCTAGCATTCTAACAGCTCCTGAGAACCTGTCCCTCACGGAAGTGGAAATCCGCACATACTATAGCTGAGAAGACAGAAACCAGCTGCTCTCTGTATCATCTCAGCTGACAGATGTACCCACAGTTGCTTTTTTTTTCTCGGAATTCCACAAACCCTGCTGTAATTCCGCAGGAACACACAAGGCTGTGGTTCCCCCTGTGTGGAAACTGCCCCAAAACTTTCACATTATCTCTTATCCCCCCAAATCCAAAGTATTTTTCCCCACATTAAACCATTCACAGATTCAATGAAAACAGCTCCTTCTCTCTCCCACTTTTCTCCCAGTTTCTTTCACTCAAACATCTTTCAGTACTTTGCTACCTCCTTAACCATACCTCCAGGAATAAAAGAGGAAATTTCAAGTGGATCAAAAGTTGTGTGTGTGTGTGTGTGTGTGTGTGTGTGTGTGTGCTGGCACTTCTTCAGAACAGTCTTGTAAAAATAAGTTTAAAAAAGCCTTCTTTTTTTTCTCTGTTGATGCAAGAGTTGCCTTGCCAGTTACGGCACACAGAAATTATGGTGGGCTGGGGAAGAAGCTGTTTATAGATTCTGAGAGGCACTGGTGTGTTTTGAAACCTCAAACAGGATTATAAACAAGCACCGTGTAGAATTGAAAAATGATAAAGATTATTGTGCCCCAAAATTCTGATACCTTGTTTTCTTAATGCCTTTTTATGCATTCTGAAACTTTCCCTGATTACAATTGACTATTACTGGTGGTTAAATACAGGACCTCAGCTGGAATTGGTGCTGAGTTTTTGTAAAGCCTCTAAAGAGGACACTAAGGGGAAGGACAGCAAAAGGACCTGACTGAGGAAGAAGTATGCTTCAGACTAGCTCAGACACTTGATCTCATGTGCAGGGAACCAGCATGGATATGCCAGCTATTCCCTGCTCTTGTCCCTCCCACCTTGTTATATGGATCCAGACTATGGAACCAATTTTACCCAGCAAGCTCAAGTAAAGAAACTTTAAAGAAATGTTTTCTAAATGCAGATGATCTGTTATCCCCCCAACACTCTACCAGAAGATCCCCAGGCAGGTTTGCCATCCAGGCTCCTCCCCACCCCCTACTCAATAATCAAGAAGAGATTCACCATAAAACTAAAACAATTCAGAGCGAGTCTGTTAACTTACTTGTAACTGGGGAGCTTCCCCTTGGTTTCTCGAACATAGGAAAGGTAACATTTCCATAAATCAATGTGTAAAACCTTCATAAGGCATCGCTGAAATAACTGTTTAACACATCAAGAAGACGTGATCAGGATTCCAGATATAGAAACTAAGTTTCTACTTTCAAAGCTATACCGTATGAATTAAAAAAATCTTTGTAATTATGAGTGAGATCTGTAAGAAAGAGTAAGTTAAACTACTCATCCTTTGGACTAAAAGCGTATCTGTGCTATGCAAGGGAGCTGGAGAGAATTAAGCAGAGAAATTTCTCTGCACATTTCACTGGTTACAGCTTGGTAGCAACAACAAATTGATTTTAGTGATATTTAGCTGTGTTTTTAATAGAGCATCCAGCAACACTATAGTTCTTTTCAATCTGCTTTAGCTTAATCACAAGATACGTGTTCTTTCTATAGAGATACATTACATATTGATAGGACTCACCTTTTCCACTTTGTCATAATTTTTTGCTTTAATCTACAGGGAAGCAGAAAAAAAAAACAGATCACTTAAGAAACTATTTTAGAATAGTAGGAATATATTCTTCATACACTACTATAGCATTCCAGTTTCTACTCTGGCTGCCTAAACCCATTGCGATGTAACACCACATAATGTCACAAAAATACAATTAAACATAGAAAAATCATGTACATTGCTTTTTCAAAATTAGCCAGTTTGGGTTTGCTGTTGTTGTTTTTAATTTAGTTTTCACTTCTACTAAGGCCAAAGTTTAGGTACCAGTAGGTGAAGCTGCTTTCCTGCATTCCAGTTTGGACACCTAGACTTAGCCTCTTACTTCAAGATACTCTGTTGCCTTAAGTGTATTTACTGACTTAAATACCAAAGCCTATAGATCAAGATTTAGTAAATTAAAATTAAGATACCATATTTAAAAAACCTAATAGACTAATAAATGTATTATATTTGAATATTTATTTCTCAAAGTACACTTTATTATAATATGCTGATGTTGAACAAGAGAATAACAAATAAACCATGGAGAGGTTTTCAAGAGGACCCCTCTGGTGCTCTCCTCCAGGAGGGCCCAAACCACACTCACATCTGGGCACTTGTGTCATTCAGACAGCACACACACTGCAAGGGTAGAGGGTGAAACCTAGTCTCAAAGTAACACGTTGCCTTTCAGACAAGACAAAGAATAGCACAAGACAGACACAGAGGGCAGACTGGCATTCTGCATGTATTTATTAGCTCCTGTTATGTTAACATGCTGGGCATCAGGTAGAGACACACTCTGAAGAAACAAGGAAGATTGACAGTGCCTTTGTAAGTTGCTTGTGCGCACTGGAATAAAGACCCTTTAATAAAATAAGGATTCGTGATGCTGTGTTGCATTTTTTTAAAGCATCAAAACTCCATTTTAAACCTCCTTGCTCTTTGTTTACTTAAGGATTCACAGCTTTTATTATGGTGTGTAACATGAGAGCCATAGAAGCAGCTCTGATAGCTTTTCCTTTTCCCCCACAAAGCACAGGGGTAGGCAACGAACAGCATCCTTTGGCACCAGGTATTAATTATACCATTTCTATAACACTCCCATTCTAAAGCACAACAGAATGTTTAATACAAGTGCTAAGAAACACTGACTCAACTGCAGGAGGCCTAAAATAAGTATGTCCCTTACTGCACCTACGTACTGCCTGTCCTGTTTGCTGCTTTCCAGATTTCATACCATACAGATTTCACCCCAGCCTCCAAGAGCCCTAACAGAGCATCCCCCTTTCTCTCACTCCTGAACAAGATCAATTAAAATGAGAGAATTCTAACCAGTTTTGCAGGAAAACTTTTAATGGCATACATGGCAGACAGGACCCTGGTGTCTGTAACTGCTTTTGAACTGGAGCAGTATCCTGCCCAGGTTAAAAGGATTCCAGAAAATCCAAGTTTACACAAAATTAATCCTAATTATACCTGGCATACACAGTTTTCTGAGTCTTTCTGCAAACTAGTCAGTTAGAAGATAGCTGACCAAAGAAATGACTGATTATGGAAATAACAATGCTCTGAAATAACACTGAACTGAAAATCAGGAGGCAGTGTGTCTATGCTACAAAGAATACCTCTAACCCTTGCAGTAAGACCCACTGACACAACACAACACAACACCCTCAGGGATGGGGACGTATCCTACTGCCACTTTCTTACAGCTTTTTGTGAGTAGAGCACCTTTCTTCACCTTTAAAAAACACCTGTAGTAACTGCAGGGTTAAGATAGAAGGCTTCTGTGGACATAGATTAAGTAGTCTGACACTGCCCTACTTCTAATTGCAGGAAAGTAAACTCTTGTATTTTAGTTTTTTCCCCCACTGTGAAGTCCAAAAAAGACATCTCCCAGCTTTACTTCATCCTTTTTTGACAACAACAGTAACTTTTCAGGTTCCTCAGCACCTGTTACAATCCAACAAAATGGATTCAACTCCCACTGAAGAGTCAGAACTCTCAGTCTATACCTCCCATCCCCTGCAAATGCCTTTTATCCTTGGTCACTGAGTGGAAAAGAACAAATGAATCTTGGTTTGTATGTCTAGCACAGAGTACAGCTGCCTGCCTGCTTTTACTTACTCAAGGAAAGCCTTCAGTTAGAGGAGACCCCACAACCAAACCTCACAGAGTGAATCTCAAGTACAAATCCTTTCTTTGTGAAAGTTAAGTAAAATTCAACCATGGCTTTGCCACCCACAGAAGGCATCACCTTGTAGTTATTCAAGAACAAGACCAAAAATGGTTTTTAAAAGCTCAAGATGAAAAGCTGTAAGCAGGTAGGGCAAGGCTTAGCCATGTAAAAAGTGTTTTGCACATCCACCCCATGTTAGAACACAAAACTAATTCCTAGACATAGCTGATGGGGCTCTGAATCACCAAAATCCCAATGACAACCATTACTCAGCAGAAGTGACCTAGCCTGACCTCAGTAATTGTATACAGCATGAGGTAAGTGCACAAGTAAAAGGTAATACTACTGACGTGCTTATTACAGCAACTTTATTAGCACCTGGGAGCACTCTCACCAAGCAACCTCAAAACACAAAAGCACACAGGGTACTTATCCATTAGACTTATCCATTATCCATACATGCACTTCCACTAACCAAAGACCTTGAAAAACAAATATTTTGCAAAGGAAAAAAACCCTATTCCTTATTTGCAAGTGTTATGACTCAAACAACAAAGTATTTTCTACATAATCATCTGATTCATGAGAAGCCACTGATCACATCTGGACTTCAAGTCAGTGTTACGTATTTGATAAATCAACACAAGTGGTCTGATACTGACATCTTAAAACTCAGAAATCTTCGTACCATTGACATTTGGAGGCTTGAGATTGGCAGGATTTCTTAAAAATGAAGAAAAACCACTACTGGCCAATGCTTACTGTGTCTCTCTCCCGAGTTCTTAGGAAGCCTCCAGCGCCAGAGGGCAGAGCACCTATATCTCCTTGCAGGCATGTTTGCATTTCTTGGATCACCACTCCCAAGCAAACATCCTGGCAGTCCTGGCTCAGGGATGCCACATGGATGGGGAAAGCCCATGACCAGAGAGGGCACATACTGCCTCCAGGACCCGCCATCACACAGTTGTCTTACATTTCTTGGTTTTCCTATTATAGACACAGGACCAGTCAGTTATTAGTGGACAAGCATTAGAGGATTCACATTAATACTGTATTTTTGTCCTTGAAGGAAAACATAAAGCTTAGAATGGATTATCAGTTCATAACACTGGCTGTATTCCTATTCTGACTGCTTTCACTCAAGAAGTAGGCGTTACCCTCGTGAAGGCTAACATACAAGAGTGTCCCAACCACAAATCGAGCACCTACAGAATGAGCTTAGGCATATTGTCATTCTAAGGAAGAACTGGTATATATGAAGGTCACCTCCCCATCTTCAAAGATTATACAGGAGCTACTTATTCTGACAAGCTATATTTACACATCTGACCTTGCCTTCCCCTGCCTGTGACAATGAGAAATTCCACATGCTTTGCTGAAAGAGTAATTTTAAACATTATATTCCAACAGGAAATTTAAGTCACTACTGTATCAGCCTTGTGAAAGACCAATTCAGAGTAACAGCATCAAATTTCTCCCTAGAACATACAATGTGATTCCCTATAATGAGCTCCAAACATTCAAGAGCAAAATTTAATCCACAAATTACATTGCACTTCACCCTTTTTAACAGACTTACTGCAAAACATACGTGTCATTTATAATTGTGCAAAGCAAGTAATTTTATTAATCTAGAGATTTAAGACTACTTCCTGGTATCTGGCAATGTACAACACAAGCCTAAAAACTGTCCTAGTTTTTATTTCAACCTTTTCAGCATTTCTTTGTTTGGATTAAGCCCTTAAGGAAGCAAGACTAGTACTTGGTACTTAAGGATCAGCATGGTACTTAAAGGACCTATTTGTATATCCCAACTCCATCTTCTTTTTCAATGGACATTTTCCAAGGAAAACATTTATTTTCTCAAGCGTAAAATCTAATGTTCCCTTATCCACTGCCTCCAGCTCTCCCATTGGTGAGGTAGATCCTCTTGCCCTCTACCCTGCTACCCCTGCACTGCTCTCCAACATGTTTTGGAACTTTTTTGGAATACGGGCCTGAAGAGGAATGCTGTGCACCACTGGCAGCCCGCTACAGGCAAAGATGCTCGCTGTGCAACACCTATATTCATTCACAGTGAGGTGGTGAGGTATTAGATCATTAAAAAGAATTTAAAGTCAGAATCTGTGCTGACTTCTTTAATTTTTTGCATCTTGACTATTAGGGTAAAATAATCAACTACCCACTGTCAAGCCAGTAATATGGGTCTCTACCAGTATAGTAGGTGTAATAAAAATACATTCCCATTTCTCTACCCATTTCCACAGGCTAGGCCTGGCTGGTGAGATGTTCACACTTCTATTACACACTAAATACTGTTTTGGAGGAGAGCAGTTCAAACTTTCAGACTGCCTCAAAGAAATGTAATCTTTGGAAGAATGGAGTGAATGTAACATGCTCATTTCCTCTTCCATCTTTAGCACATTCAGCCTTTTGCTATTTGCTGAAGCTTCCAACTACTGACTAATTGCCTGAGCACTTAACACAACACACTCATTCTCCTACAGGTCAAATAAACAGCAATTACCTTTGCAAATAGCAAACCGAGCCCCATTCAAGTACATGAAATGCAGGTGAAATGCAGGACTAACACTGCACTTGCATGCGGTCATTAACCTGAGGAGGCTGGATTGTAACTGCCTCAATAACTGGATGTAAAATTCACACATGCTGAAAAAAGCACATAGTTCATTTGTGCAAGATTTTCCAAAGCTTAACCAATGAAATCCTTTATTGAAACCATTAGCACATAACTGTGGATGTAACTTCTGTAATATACAATTTTAGTACAATTTGTACCAGATAAGGATTGAATTGTTTGGTACTTCTGCAGTCTTCGAGTTTTAATATTCTTTGTGAAAATGTAGCTTTTATCTTGCTATTAGTAAAGACTGCAAGGAGTACATATAGTACACAGAGTATGGGAAATCTCATTTCCTCAAAATGGAATGAGATTCTAAGCATTTCCATTCAATATGGTGTAATTTTTTACATTCAGAAGTTGTGTCTCAATTCAAAATCTGCCATAAAATGGGATTTGAAAAGTTCCTTAAAATTATTCTAAATTAAATGCCTCCAACTACTATTACATGAATTACTTCTGGAGCTCCCAGACCAATGGCATTGCACTAACATTTAAAAGTAACCTTGCTTCCACTAGATATATTACCACTTGAAAAACAGGAGGCAGTCACAGCTGCCATGTATCTAAATGGCTATAATGTAGATGGGGGAAAAAAAGCACCAATTTGCAGTCTACTTCAGAGGGTAACTAAGGATAGATCATTTCAGTTGGAAGGGACCTACAATAATCATCTGGTCCAACCACCTGACCAAAAACTAAAGCATGTAAGCGTATTGTCCAAATGACTCACAGACCTGGCCTGGGGCATCAAGCACCTCTCCAGGAAGCCTGCTCCAGTGTTTAACAAATCATGCTTCCTGATCATAGCCACCTTTTAGGTTTCACAGTTCTTTCCTGATAAATAAAACAGTGGTCTATCACATACATTATCATATCTTTATATGCAGATATACTTTGAATTTGTTCACAATATTTAAGAATAAAATTTCAGTAACTAGGAATATCATTTAAGCTAATGAACGAGACTTGTAATTCTAAAAATCCAATTACCAGTTCATATCCTGCACACACACATACTAGAACAGGCACTTACTGAGCAGCTAGTGAAAACTAAACCTTCAGAGGCATCAGGAAATAAATGCAGAATATGATATCCTTAGGTGTCAGCAAACTGCATTCTAGAAGTGCAGTTACACACGGACTGAGAATCTGGACAACCTTGCTGAACAAACTTACAGTAAACAGAGTGATCTAGAAGTGAAGAAAAATTAACACATTGCAGTAAAGAAAGTTAACTTTACTACTAATAGTACAGTTTGGAATAGAGCTGTCTACCCCACCTAACTCCTAAATATCTACTCTAAAGAAGAACAAGGATTTGTTGGTCCCACAGCAAGACACTTTACTCATGTAATAACCTGAAAAATAAACATAACTTTCAGGCACCACTATCAAGAGAATAGCCAGCAGCTGTACAGAGAAATATTTACTTATAGGCAGCCTTAAAACCACCAAAAGGTGAATGGTGACAAACCTGTTAAAAGATTTTTCCAGTTGGAGAATGGTACTGAACTACAATCACTGATCTCCTGTATTTCTGATGTCACATATACTTCTGTTTTTTCTTCCTTCTGCTTTCAATCTGGACTATAAAAATCCAGAAGCAGCATATTCAAGTATATTTCCTCTTTCTTCCAATATACTGCATTCTACTACTGTACCTTTTCATTATGCTTGTGTGTTTCCTTTCTTTTCCAGAAAACACTTTCAGACAAAAAAACACCCCAACAACCAACTCAGATGCGCAGTAATGTTTAAACACCACCCTGACTCATGTTATTACTTGCACTACTATTTTCCTTCCTGACAAACTGAGTCCCATTATTGGAAATCTCTCTTTTGGATTCCTGTAACTGAAATAAAGCTGCAGACAGCTTTTTTCAAGTCATGATGAACAGCACACTTCATGCCCTTAAGGAAAAAAAAAGGGGGGGCAAAACAAAATCAACTTCAGTTATCCATTACTTCACCACCCCATGCATCTGACATTTAAAACTGCCTAGAAACTGGGGGTGAAGACAACAGCTACTGTATTTCTGTCTACCCGCAGTACTGCCTAAATCTGCTGAACTGACTGCTCTTTGCTGTACTGGTGTAAGATACATATCTAGAGCTCACATAAAGCAGCAGCACTGCCAGCTTTTCTTCCTTGGTCTATTTCTTCAAACTTTTCCATGCAAAATGACTGTTTCCTCTACAAGTGTTTTAAGACAACTGTCCCCAACAGAACCTGATATTATGTGTATAACAAATAGCTATGCTTTCCCCCACAGATCACTTTTCACGTATCTGCTCTTGAGTTAGTGTAAGCAGTTCTTACATGCCAACCTGAAAAAAACAACAGACTCGGAGACCTCTTTAATAAGCACCTTGTATTTGTGGTCATACAATGTTTCATAGATGGCAACAACTACTTCCTGGTTAGAGAAACCACAATATCACAAGACACTTTAGAAGAAAAATTATAGATATTTTAATTCTTTTTTTTTTTTAGACAATTTTTTTCTCCCGTTATGTTTTGCTCACTGTTTGTGTTGAACAGCTTCACATGGTCAGAGATGTTGTTCCTTACTCACTGACTTCACCGTACTATTCACTTCACTACCCTCCACATTCCAAAATGTGCCTGTAAAACTCCAGCAGCCTACCAACATACACATATGACTAAGAGCACTGAGACCTACCACACATCAGGGAGATGCCTTTCCTACTGTCCGCTCAGCACTATTCAAGAAAACAAGAACTTCTCTTAGGTGTTTAGATCTTGCCTGTTTTCTGTAACAGCATCTAGCTTTATGATTATAATTGGGAAGTGCAAGCTACTTACTTCAATCATTTTTCCAACTAATTCGAGACAATTACTTCTTTGCTCCTTTGGTCTGAATTTTATTATACAACCCATCTCTATCTATGGTATCAATTCTTTATATCTTCCCCAAATCTGAAAAATCATTACCTTTTTTATTTAGGCAGTTTGCCTGTTAACAAATGTAGTATTATCTGTATGAAGCAATTTACATTTAATAGAAGCACCCTCCTATTTTCCACCCATTTCTAATGAGACCCAACCTTACACCTAACTTCCCAATTTGTCACAAATCTCACTTTAATAAAAAGTCAATTTTCAACATGCCCTGGGGCTTGTAATTTCCTCAATTTCACACTTACTTTAAGCCACAGCAGAAAACAACACCCCACATTCACACTCCTGCAAACTACCTTGCTTCTTTCCTGATTTACGCATTTTGGTTCTTATGTACTTTGGTTCACCTCCTCTTCCCGTTCCTGTTTTACAATGTCTTTTGTATTTTACAGAAGCAGTGGAAAGTTTTAAAATGTGTTTTCAGATGGCTAACATTACCAGTTCTATTGATATGCTTTTCAGCTATTAGGATGTATGTCATTTCAGAAAGCAGCAGTGGGTTTTTTTCACCTAGAATTAAATTTATATTAACTCCCAGAAGAAAAAAATTAGAGGATTCACAAGCACATATAGCACCCGTTGAGTGCAAGACAGTTCATTAAATATGACAAAATGCAGTGAGGTAAATTGAAGACTTGCTGTCTTATCATTTGGCCAGATCTTTACAGTTAAAAAGTTAATTTAAGAAGGAAGCCTAAAAGCAAAGAATTTGCCCCATCCTATTGGCCTAGAAATCCCTAATTTGTAAACTCAAAATAAATTACACCAATTGTCCACCTCAATTGTGTATCATAACCAAACAGTCCTTCAGCAGAGAAAATGGAACTGGACATACGTATGTGCTCCTCTAATGCTCTTTCTCAGCTAATTCAGCCATCGCTATCTTACACATGGCTGCCAAACTGAGAAGTGTAGATACCCTGCAGTCTGCCATCACCACTAGCAAGGCTCTAACCCCATATTCCAAGATAAAAACTGCGTACAATACTAAGACCTTAAGAACAAAGCAGGGATCAGACCTCTGGAACAGATTACAGATCACAGAGGGTATGCGAGGCATCACTAGGAAAAATAAAAACCAATTGTTTCATTACACAGTTCTCGCACCTTACAGCCTCTAACTTAAGATTTTAAGCCCCTTCCTTTAAAATCGCATAGTTGCCTTTCATTTCTATCAGAAATCATTATAGTAACACAGCTCATTAAAAAAAAATAATTCCTCTCTTTGATTTTAGAATACTCAAAATACTTCAGAGAAAGTGAGAAAGCAAAATTTGTAAGAAAGTGGTGATGTACTAGGTACTTTGATGATAAAGCTGAGGAAAATGGGACATTTTAGGGGACATTAAGTTCTCTATTAAGTTTGTAGTTCGATGATTTCTCAGTACACTCATTTGAGTAGTTTTGATATATTCTTTTTCAAATATGCTTAATAAAAGTACCAAAAAGTGGTCTGATAACCATAAATGATTCATGGTGAATTACTGTATTTCAGAAAATTTATTTTTGTAGAATGAAGTTATCAAATAATAGCAATTCTTGTATTAAAGGTTTTAAGAACTCTCCATTCATTTAACAAGATCATACGTTAATAATACATCTGAACAAACCAGAATTTCAGAGATTTTACTTTTTAAGGGGATCCTTGAACACCTATGTTAAAAAAGAAGTAACACATCTAGAAGACAGCAAAGATCCCTTAAACAGGCTCCACACTAACTTAGCAAAAAGGGCTAGTAGTCAAAATGAAGACATCTTAGGAGCAGACATATGACCAAATTCAGTGAGAGACCTCACATTAATCCCTCCCATTTTCTAGTGTAGAACCGGTCTAATAAAGCCTCTCCCCAAAATAAAGACAGCCAAACAAGCTACTCTCCTAAGGAAAAGAAATGTGAGTTGCTCAAAGAGTAAAAAATGGTACTAGGAAATGTAATTGTATCATACAGCATAATCTTCTTATTGTTACAATATTAGCACAGGACTTAGCTTGGCCTGTCAGCAAAGAACAAATTGTTCTTAATACTTTGGCTCCACAGCTGGAACATGAAATGTAATTTTCCAGTAATTTGTTGCAAAATGGCTCAAAGAATGGTTCTCAAACCTAGTACACTGGTCCTAAGCCTCCAAAAGCGCCATGGGGCTCTGATGTGTGACCACAGCATACACAGCTGTCTCATCACAGGAAAACAAGCAGCAGAAATCTAAAGTTATTAGTGGGGAATAATAACGCACAGGCACAAGTCATTCTCTGTACCTGCATCACAGCATCAATATGCAGTTGACAGGATGAAAACTCTATTACAAAAGAAACCTCACTAAACCCAAACCAAGTGCACTTTAACTGCAATTCTACAAAAATAATCTTATAAGGAAGAGATGTGGGTCCTGGCTTTGCCATGGATTTCCTATAAAATCATGATGGTACATTTATTATGTCAGTCATTTACTAAACTGGGAAAATAATCTTCCTCAGAAACACAAGATTAACCTAATGACTGAGCTGTTTTTATTCTACAGCGATGGGATATTCAGCTGAAGTTCAGGGAATTAGTGCATTTTTCTAATAAGTGAAACTGTCTTAATAAAACCCTTCATATGCCTGTCGAAAATAAAGGGAATTCTCTACAGTTCCCTTTCTGAGAATGCATATTCTTATTCATGGTTTTTGAGAAGTCTCATCTAAAATGTTAAAAAAAGAAAGGCTATTTTAAAACTTTATTACAGAATTGAATTTTCAAATTTCTGTGTGAGAAGGAAATTAAATTAATTGTAAGAGTAGCATGAACTGGTTTCCTTCAGCATACGAGTTTTATATGCAGGGCCTTCTCAGTATCTAGTTACCAAGTCTGGACTGCTCACAAATAACCTAAACCGGAACCACACAAACAATGCACATCTTCTCGGTTAAAGACCTAATCCAAAATCATTTAAGTGGATAGACTGCACACCTATTCTGGGACCCATGTTTCCAGAATACTTGAATTTGAGTGCAATTACTATCCCAGCTAATCAGACAGCTTAGTGCATTTAACCTTCCCCCAGGTTGCTAGAATATTTAAATGCTATACTGCTTTGCCCACTTAAAACACTGTACAAGCACAGATTCAAAATTGCTTCCTCTTCTCCTTCCCTTTTAAACTTCAGCTTGAGGCCTCCAAAGGTTAAAGATAAGCCTCCTGGGCTTCCATCTATGGGAATAACCCCATTATTCATAAAAAAGGATAAAGATAAAAATATATGAATAGCTACTTGTAGATCAATGTAAGTTGATACTGGTGCTTAGGTAACTTACTAAGGTACTGTATGCTTGGATAATTGTCTACATAGAAATGCACTGAATTTGGAAAATAAAAATACAGACTATACATTCCCATGTTTTAAAAATGAAAGCTACGTAGGTGATGTTTCTGCTGAAGGGGAGAAGTGTTGGTTCTATGCTGAGGTCTTTAATTTTACAGCTCAACTAAAAATAGCTTTTATGTGAGTCTGGTTTGTGAGTTTTGTTTTTTGTTTTTATACACTCCACACAATAAGATGAAACCCCATTTAAATCAGCTGTACATTGTATAAGATGAAAGACAAAGATCATTCAACACGTTGTTCCTATTTCAAATTAATTGGTGCTGGATTAGCAGAGAAGAGCTGCTTTGACTTCAGGTTTCAAAAATGTCATGTGCTAAGGTTCATTTCACATGCAGCTAGGCAGGGACATTAACACTTCACATCTCATGAGAAAGATGAAACACAAAAGCCTATAATAAAAACAGTACAGAAATTCACAGCCCATGTAGCCTGGCAGAAAAAAAAGATGTAATACAACTGACATCCCAGTTTCCTCCCACCTCTCCCCATCTCAATATATAGAGAAGAAATACCAGAAGTTAAAGGTCAAGTATTTATTCTTGAGCCTCTGATTTTGGAGTGATGAAACAACACTGGCACGAGTAAATCCCTAGACTCGCCAAAGAACGGTTAGCCTTGAACCATGAGCTAGAAAGAAAACCCTGCTTACTGATCAGAAATAGAAGTGTTGCTTTTATGTCTACCTATACAGAACAAACAGAGCTCGTAGTTCTGCCCCTTTGCTAGACAGCACTCAGAACAACTAGTTTCTTTTCAGCAAAGCCCTGTTTGATACTCATGTTTGTCACTTCTCACAGCGAAAAAACATCCTGTTAGTTTGGTAAGTCTTCCTCCTACTCCTCAAACCAAGCATTTTGTGGCTTGCCTGCTGTAATTGATGATTCAGAAACCCAGAGTAGTGTTATAAAACCTTCTGTAACAAAAGAACCTCTTTAGTAGGCAGACAGCAGATAATTATCCGATTCAGACTACGAGGGCTTTACATTAGCTACAACAGATTCATTGTTATGTAGCCAAAGGCTGGACAGAAATCCACAGAATACTTTCAGATAGCATTTGCTTTAAAGAATGATGCAAAATGCCTGCTGGTTTCAAGAACTGCATAAAAACCAGTATTTAGGTTCTTGGGTGATTTCTTGCATCTGATTTGCACATAAATGCACCAGGGATCTCAGAAATACTAAGATAGTTCTTTTGTGTTCTACTGTGTGGCTTTAAAGTAGGATGCCAAGAGTGATCTTATGTAAAGACACTAAGCACACAATACCAAACTACCACCATCTGTAGAAGCGACGTGTTAACTAACATAGCAGCTTAACTGGTAATCTCTGTCACTGGCAGAAAAATATTTGGTTGAGTAGAAGGGAAAGAATGGTTACCAAAATATAATTTAAACTACCTAAATGGAGAAGATGCAGCTCAGAGCAAGGCAGGCAAGGTTCTCAAGAACAGGTATGAATTTCCTCTCATTCATACTTTAGGCTGCTGTTGGAAGATGACAGCGCTTGACTCAGTTTTGGTGCTATATGATCACAGTGATGCAGTATGCTTACAAAAATCCAGTCTGAAGATTTAGGAACAGGGTGAAGCATCACTATGAAACCTCCATGACCCACTGCATCAGCCAGAGAACTTATCTCCAATATAGCTCTTAGCAGAAAACTCAGCTCACATTGGTGAAAACCATTGTAGTTTAGACAGTTTTCATTAACTGCCAGCCCAGGGGAAAGGCAAAGCACAGATAATACCACTAAGTTCAACTAGTTAGTGTTACTAACCATAGGTCATTTATGTGTGATGGAGGCCCAAAAGTACACTTTAAGGACAATGAAAAAATGGTTGACCATTAAGTTTTCACAGAAATTTCAGACCACTGTCATGCAAGTTAATAACAACATCATATCAGTGCAGTGTCTTCACTGATACGGATCAAAAATCAACAAGAATTATCAAACTTACTGACATAAGCCTATGATTCTCTCACTAGTAAATTAAATTATCTGGGAGCAAACCTGAATTTTAGGAACATCAATAGGAGGAAAACACGTAGTGTCTAACTCTGTGCCTTTTCTGTTTGTAAATAGGTTAAATTTCTCATCTTTTTCTTTCTGGCATTATGAAGAAAAACTTACCTCCATCTGCTTAGTGCCAGAAAGATATTTCTGCTGAATTAGAGTCTGACAGCTAATTTTAAACTTCATCATTACTTCCTTTTTAAATTCCCATCTGTAACATACAAAGAAAAGCAGAGCAGGGATATAAAGTATCAATTTCATATTTAGTTACATCTTCTGTAGGAGAAATTTATACTGCCCATCCTGCTCAAGTACTCCAGCGCAGAATTTGAGTTGACATAAATATACTGGTAGTATTTCCCTGAGGAATGCTACCTAGTGGGCAGTAATGGGCAAGTAACATATACTTACCACGGTGGCAATGCCTTTGTTAGGGAGTGGAGTAGGGACTGAGACTGCTCTGTATTAAGCATTTCAGCTTGCACCCACAACATTTTTTCAGGTAACTTGGATCTAAAAATTCATGCAGTGGGGACTATTTTAGTGTGCATTTTTACAAAGAAAACCTTAAGCAGCTAGCAAAGTTGTCAGGGGCACACCCTTGTACTTTTAAACATTTATCCCAGTCTATTTAAAACCAGCCCACTTGAAACTTTACCGCATTATAAATAATGTGTATTTTCTTTCAGTTACTTTTTATATCATTATCACTCACCAGTACCAGGGAGTGTTTCTAGCACTATTTTACAATTAGACAGAATTTACAGTTCCCAAAGGCACAGTCACAGTATTAGAATGCTGGAATTCCCCCAGTGAAGTTAAAGATGCTAGACTAAGGCTCTCTGTCATCCTAATTCAATATGAAGGATATGTTTCTTCATGTATGACCTTCTCAGCACTACTAGGTTAGAAAGACAGACTTTGAAAGCACACTGCTTGTATTAAAACCGTTAATTACTGCAATGTGTGTGGAAAATCTGGGGAGAGAGCTCAACTGGCATGGCCTAGGAATGGAAAGCTGTAAGCTGAACTTCCACCAGTAAGATGTGTTACAACAGCAATTTTCCGTAAACTTATCCACTGTAACTCATCTTCAACTTATATTAATTGCATGTCAATAAAAGTCTCTAAGACGATGAAAGCCTACATACATTACATCACCACCATTCTATTCTCCACAGTAGTAAGATCAATGAGAGGGCTTCTTAGACCTCAAGCCCCAGCAAAGTATGATGTAAGTACAGTTTTATCTTCCAGGTACCTGTGATACAATACAAAAGAGCAAACAATAGAGATTAACTAAACCAAGTTTCAGGGAAAGTCTAAATGAAACTCATTCAGAACTCTTCCATACTGCATCTCATAGGCTACTAAATGTTTTTGTGTGCTTTACAAATGCAATGCCACTACAATCTCAACAGCAGCTATGCAGCTGTGTAAGCACAGTTAAGAGCACAGGATTCCCTCTACAATAATTCAGATGTATAAAGGTTTGTCATGGGATTATTTGGGATTTTTTTTTTTTTTTTAACAAAAAATCAGGGAACTTACAGGGAAGTGGAAAACAGTTGCAATGATTACTAGGGAATCCCCCCACCCCTGCCTTCTGTCCCATCAGAATGGTAAGCAGAATTATGACACTTAAATTCAAAGAACACATCTGAACTGTCCAAAGACAGCTTCTTGATAAGAACTCCTAGATCCTCATCATCTGAAAGGCGAACAGTAAGGGCACATTGAAAAGGTAAGACCCACAACAGTATCTGGTAATCCACAATTCTTAGAGCAAATACATTTCTAA
Source organism: Agapornis roseicollis (assembly GCA_002631895.1). NCBI lineage: Eukaryota > Metazoa > Chordata > Aves > Psittaciformes > Psittacidae > Agapornis > Agapornis roseicollis. Next base: position 96,757 of record NDXB01003609.1, on the reverse strand, counting down.
TTGTGCCCCTAAAGCCATACAAAAATCATCTTTTGATGGAGAGGGGAGGAATGGAAAAAAGGCAGGCAGATACTGGGCTCCAGACAACAAAAGCAAAGCAGGAAACCTAACTCGCTCTTTCCCACTCCTTTACATACTACATCAAGTCACGTTTTTGCACTCAGACTGAAGTTTCACATAATAAAAAAAAAAATCTCCATTCCTTGTTATTCTAAATATATTCCTCTTTGAGAGTATGCACAAATTATTTCTGAGTACCTATAAACTTCAGTAATCTAAGTAAATTATCTGCAGATTTGCACTGCTCTGTTGCTCATACACTCAAGATTTCTATTTAGCATGATTTAAAAAACCCCATCAATTATGCTGTGTGACCTTATTACATAAACATGTATATACACATCAGACATGTATACACATAGAGAGATCCCTCAGCAATCCAGAGGCATGGAACCTACAGCATGTTTTCATTTAGCCATAAAAAATACAATAATCACAATTCTGTCAGTAAATTTAAAATGGTGCATTTGATTGTTCCTCTATCTCCCTTTCCAACCCTGGAAACAGCAAGTACACCTTTATTCATTTTTAACTTCTTATCCATCACTTGGTCAACAAATATGTGTCTGTACCTATTGGGAACCACAACAGTGGCCCTAACGAAAACTGCGGGAACGCAGAATTCGACAGAAGTACAGTATTTGTTCCTGTCCTTCATATAGCCTGAAAGCAGATTTGAGATGAATGGTACTGGTACTGAAACAGGACAAATCACGTCATAGTTTAAACTTCAGTTTGAAACTATTTTGAAAACATACTTTAAGAGTTCCTAAAATATGAGAGAATTTAACTGGAAGTTTTACCAGCACCCGTATCTACATTAGAAAATGCCATCAACTACAGCCAGTGTTACACGTTACTTCTCCAAGCAGGAGAAACAAACAGAAAACAGTTCTTTGAAAGGGAATATTCCTCTTTCCTAAGGAAAACAAAACAAAGACTCAGCTGCTGCTAAGTTGCCCCTTTTTCCTATTTGGTCACATTATGACATTTTAAACATACTTAGTTTCATGTATTAATGTAGTTCCACTGAGCACAAGGAAGTTAGCTCATGTATTACACTGTCTCCTTCATCAGTAGGACAACACGTAACTGCACAGTTGCTGCCTCACATTTGTAAATCTAACCCATTTTAATCTGAGTAGAAAACTCACTTTTAGTTTTAACATTAAAAGTGGTGTTTGAAAATCTATACTTCCAGGAGAGATGACAGCTGAAAGAAGTTGATGACTTTGCTGCAGCCTGGACATAAAAAATACTAAATCAATCAACTAGGCAACAGTCTGCAAGTTATATTTCTAGTTCAAAAACATGACTTGTGAAGTACTGTTTTTTAAATACATTTGATATTCATTTTCATATTAAGCAATATGGAAGTATCAGGCTGTCTCTAAATAAGTTTGTTCTGGTGTGGTCATGGGTTAACACTTCAAAGAGTGTACAGCCATTTCTTCTCCCAGTTACATATGTACTTGTTAGTTCTTATTCTCTGTTCCATGCACTAATGCAAACCACGGGGAACTGGAAAGGGTAGCTGCCTTCATTAGAAAGTCTTAAGTTTCATACAGTCATTTTACAGGAATCAAATGAGGTAAGACCATACTACTAATCTTTTCAAATTAGTTGATCCAGAGCAATATTTTTAGTTGCTAAAGCCTATACAATTTAGATACACACTTAAGTTCCATAACTGTTTGCTGAAACACAGAGCAAGTGTAAAAGTAGGAGTAAAATTGCCAAGCTTCCTCAGCATACCACCAATTCTAGCTCTCTTCCTTTTGGAGAAAGTCAAAGAATTTACAGTTCTGAAAGCCTTTATCAGTCTACAGAACAAGTTACAGGATCTAACAGTTCAGCAATGTGTGCTCACTGGAACCTATAAAATGAGTATTAGTATAAGGAGCCTGTCACATGGTTTAGTACAATCTGCTTCTCAGGGAACAGACCCAGATGAAATATTTATACTTCAGGTCAGAAGCGAGGTATACGAAAGAGTTTGTTTCAAGATGCAATAAGAACCCACTCTATAGTACTGAAAACTGTCCACAAAATAAATTTAAAAAAACCCATCCTTCTACTCATAATTCCTATCCTTAAAAATTATAAACTTTTGACGCCACAGCTCAAACTCTGGAAATGCTCCCATGCTTCTATGCTATGAATACTGGTTGCTACCAAACTAGTTAAACCCCAATACCATCCAAATTCAAATCACTGTAACATATTCTTGTGTAGTTAACTGCATGTATATGATGTGCCATAAAAAAAAATGTGAATGGTGCCTGTAAAACTATACAATTATGCACCAATGCATGTTAATTTAACTTTTGAATTATTTCATGTAAGAAAGGAAAAATGTCCAACCATACAGTGTTAGGTATGCAACAGTTCACTGCAGAAGTCCAACATTGCTACTGGATGTAGAGTGCCTGAAACATTGAAGCCATCAGTCAGAAAAAGCATACCCTAACAAGGCATAGGCTTATGTGAGGAATGCTTGTACTAACAGGACACAGGAATTCCACAATAAGTGGCTTGCCTTCAGAGTTTCTAGCTAAGAGAAGCCACTGTACTTCATCCATGGCAGTGACTCAAAGCCTTTTCATAGTCTGCAGAGATTCTGCAGCAAATAAAGTCAAGCACTGTTTTATGTACTAGTACGAGTAGATAAGGCTGAACAGAAGGTGTTGTCTCAGCCATCAGGCTTCTCAAAATCTGGATAAAGAGCATCAGGTAACTCAACCAACTGAGAAGCTGGAAGAGATGTAGGAATGAATGAGAAATTACCATTGGAGTTCCCTAATCCATGCAGATGAAGATTACCAATTTGTAGTCAATACAGGGTACACAAGAAAGCCCTGCATTTTACTTCTGATTCTTTCAGGTTCAGACATGAGAAAGAAGCTAAAGTTTGTGCCTGACCTAACACACATTCCCCCCTCAAAGCATCAATAGAAGGATCAGCAAATGACTTCAACAAAAGAAAGCACACAATCAGGAAAGTTTCCACTGTCTTTGTTACATTTGAAAGCAAGACTTCAAAAGTGTGGTGAACAAGTTCTGTATAACACTTCAAACAGGGATGTTTCTGTCACCCCACATGGAAAGAATACAACAGAACAGGAAGTAGTTCATGTTTATTCATGTGAAAAAACAGCAACACACTATAGAAAGGATTTAGAGCAATCTCTTCATGAGGCATCACTTCCACTTAAAAAAATCAGAATTCCTAACACTTTCCCATTTAATTAACAAATACAAAAACCAGAATCACAAAGAAGCCCACTAGTGTTGTACCACACATCTTCTGAAACTGTGTCAGTTATGTGGATAGCTTTCTGATATTAAACAAGTTGTAGAACCATGGCCACTATGCAAGATGTGCATGCCTGTATTTACATATTGAGTAGAAAAGACAGGAAAGAAGTTTCATTCACTTTCTAGTGCAAGTCTACAATAATCACACAGACAGAACAACATTTATTAACAGGAATGGAACAGGTCCACACACGTGTAAGAAAAGATCATAAATAATACAGCTGTAAAAAAGATTAAAAATCTCAGACTGAGGTAGTCAAGAATGTGCAATATGGATGTTTGTACAGAGCACCTGTACAGCCATTTCCCAGAAGCTGAAATGTACTATATGTGACTTATGTGACTAGTGGGGTGGGCATGGATTACAATGGGCATGCCTTCTCTGTTAAGAAACTAACAAAGATCAGCCAGAGATACATACATTATTCTCAATTGAAAGTACTACTAAGCAGAATACCAGCCAAGAAGTCTACTCTACTTTGACTTCCGATCACTCCAACTTCATCCTGACAGAAGCCAGTTCCCATTTTCCACCCAAGCAGAATTCTGGTGGTTCATATAACAATTTCTTTCTGAACTCAGAATTGGATTAAAGCAGAACAGGGGAAGAAAATGCTCTTAAGAAACACAAACATTTTAAACAAAAACAATCATTTTTCTAAATGGTTTTATTTACATTTTTCATATACATGTTAAATGATACATTCTGACTAGTATCCACACCAGTGTGAATTACATGAATTAAAGATACTGATGTATTGCATATGATGAAATGCAAAACAATCAACCCTAAGCTTTGGTCCCACCATTTGATTGCTCGTACAGCATCTGGTTTGTAAGCAAGACATCTAAAATCAAGTGTTCATATCAAACAGAAGTGAACAAGTGTATCGAACAAATGTATCTAATTTCATTCCATTTGAACAAGCAATAACACAGAAGTCTTACTTGCAGAATTTGCAAGACAAATATTAAGACATATTAACAGCCAAACACTTTACACGCATGTTACTAGCTTTGTATTTATTGTTTCTAGACTAAGGTTTTCACAGCTGTCTTGTGCTAATGATTTTTAAATTTTTAATTACGGCAACCTTTCAACCCCTAATAACAACAGTGCAGAGTGACCAGGCTATAAAGTAATATACTGAACAACAAAAAAGGTAAAAAGGTGTGGTGTGAACTGGTCTGAAACACTCAGGACAATTACAGAGTTTAATTAATGTGCTTAAAGAGGATTTTCAACCTGGTGATTTCTCAAAGGAAACTAGCAGAGAAAGAGGTGACAACTTCAAATACTTGCTTCAGAACTACTAAGGTATTCACAACTCTGGTAAAGTAAAAGTTTTTAAGTGCATGAAAAAGCATTAGCAAGTCTTTCTGTACCTGAAGGGCAGTTCAAACAGTTGAAGAGACAAAGGAAATAGACAGCTGGGCCTATGGGATCACAGGGTGTTACATCAGAATTTATTTTTACATTTCTGTGGCACCTCTTCATCAGATGCCAAAAGCACTTTAATCGCTAAAGTGAGCCTCACAACAACCCTGTGAGGTAGGTAGTATCTGTTTTAATAATGCAAAACAGGTTAAATAACTTACCCAAGAAGACACAGTAAATCAGCAGAGCAGGCTAGAATCCAGACCATGTGATCATGAATTTAACATTACAGCACACGTGGGACTGAGACTTACATGCTCCTTTTTACAACTGTGAAAGAGGGACTGCCATGTGAATTGACTCAAGTTTTCTGGAAAGCAGACTTTTATGGGAAAGGTATCAAGAGAAAACTGTGCTTTACGCAACTAGAGAAAACAAGACCCTGAGTAAGAAGAGTGGTATTACTGTACCACTTGCCACATTTGAGTGGATGCAGAATAGCAATTCAACTATTCTACTTGCTAAAATATGTATTAAAAAATAACTAGTCTGTCAAAATCACTAAATGAAACTCTGTTCTCAAGTCTTAAACATTCATAGGCTATGACTCAAAACCATGGTAAGCTGGAAGGTGTTTCATTCAATTCTATTATTTTTATTTCCTGCAACTGCTTCTTTGAATGTCAGAAGAAATAAGAACCCATGTGAGAACCAAAATTTTTTGATCATTTAAACTTTAATAGTAGAGTTTCCATTAACAAACTGTCAAAGCATGCTCTCTTCCCAGTTAATCTCTGTTCTATTAACTACTAAACCAGTCACAATAGAGAGACCGGAACATATAAATCAGTGCTTGGCACATAAAACAGAAACATGAAGCATTCAGTTACTTCAGCCCAGTCTCTGTATCAACAGCAGTAAATTAGGTGACACACTAACTGCTAAGCACTGCTTTACACTATATTCCACTAGGCAACAGTCACACACAAAAAGAACAGTCAGGGGCTGAACAAACACTGTCATAAACCCAAGATGTAATCACAGCAGCAAGGCCTGCGCTTAAGAGCTTTACATTACAAAATGAATTGGCATATGCAGGGAAACAGTTTTTGTGCATATAGATTATAAGCAATGATATCTCCTTGAAGACTGGAAGTGATTAAAAGGAACACTTCCCTCAAGTGAGGCAAAGGGAAATTTAAGACTTCTAACCATCTTGTGAAGAATAAGGCTGATAAAGGGCTAATTCCTTTTCTGCAAGACCATGATTCTATGATTATAATCCTCACCCTAGCTCATCTTCCACTCATAGATCACCACTATGTGATGATATTCAGCTCAGATTTAAGTCATTTGCAGAACAAAATTCTCAAGTGAAAGACAACCTGCCAGAACCCCCACTTCCCTCTCCCTTTTTGTCTGTCTGTGATGCAAAGAGGAAAGGTTGTCATGTTAAAGAGGAAAGTCATAGGTTTGTTTTGACATCAGGAAAAACACAGCTTACAGATGACTGAAGATTTAGCAATTTGCAGATTTAAATGCTGAGGCAGTGAAAGTGAACAAAAAACAATGCTCAACAAATATTTACTACAGGTATACTTTCCCAACTCAAGGGTGGGAAGAGCAATGCTACTGAAATATCAAAGAGAAACTTTCTAGCAGGACAACACTACTAAGATTTCCAAGGCTGCAGTAAAAGCCTCAGAATAATTCCTCTATCTCAGGTAGCCTTCAAAAAATAACTGAGGTCTTAATTTACACTCAACCACACTGTTAAAAGAATATTTGAGAAAACATTTCATTCTGAACTTACTCTCAGACAGGACCGTACACGATATGCAACTCAAAACAACAGTGACAACAGTGCCCAATTGTGTGAACATACTACTTTAGAGACGAATTTCAGAATAGGACATTATTTCAGCTTATAGGTATAAATGGTTGCACACTCTAAAAGAAAGGCAGAGATAAGCATGTTGCCTTTTTATTTAAATTGGTCACTATGCGAGTTTTGAGAAAAGTTACTGGAACCAGGAAAGAAAACTTGAACATTTAAATTATAACTGGGATTTTAACAAATTGAGTGTCAAGATAAAAGATAAATTTCTAGATGTAACCTCACATTTCTTTCAAATATAACCATTTTTGAGTGGAACCTCTACCAGAACTCTACAGCTCACATTTTCCAGTTTTTTGAGTAACGGAATCATATATGCCATTTCTGTTATATTTGAAGTGTAGTTATAGGCAGGCACACACACACACACAAATTAATGACCTTCATGCCAATTATTTCCTCCTTAAATTTACCTTGGGTTACCTGTTACCATACCTGCTGGGCAGAAGCTCATCTTCCTTCCCTGAAGAAGCACTTTAAAAAATTATACCCTAGACAGTCTTAAGTTTTATCACTGTTGACGTTTCTAAATACTATTAGATTATAAATTAGTTAAGAGGAATTGATTAAGGGAGGTAATGTCTGTTAATTCATCTCTGAACATGGTTCAAGACAAGAAGCCTCAGACAAGTAGCTGTAAGCAGGTAATAGTACCTTCTGCTGAAAGATCTAAATATAGTATAGGCTTTCTGAGGTGGTCTTATTCAACTCTTAAATTTAAGGCATGGGAAACAGAAAGCTTTCCAGTACACACCAGATAACAATGTAATTATCAAACCAGGCTAGACTCTGAAGACTAGATGCTGTAGGAAACATTGCAAGGTACAAAAGGCTAGTGGATATGGCTGCAGGGTCCCAAAAGGAAACATATACCTTCATGTGTAAGTTCACTTACAATCTCCCAAATATGTCCCAGTCACCAACATCACAAACTACAAACATGAAATTTAGGTTGCATTATTTTGTATTATAACATCTCACTATAAATTACAATATAAAAATGTCTGCTAGATGCCTATGATCCCAATTTTATTTAATAATCTTAAAAATTTACTAGCAGAACACATTTGGATACATAATGTAAAATAAGACACAACTCTACACTGCAGTTTTGGCACTCAGATTGCTGTTTAGTATTTGCACATAAAATGGAAAAAAAATTAGCTATCTCATTTCTCATCTACAGAACACATGTCCCCACCCTGTAGTCTAGAATGTAGGAGATGTCACTTAAAAATGTGCAGCTAGAAGATGCCCACAAAAACCCATGTGTATTACCATCAATTAGAGGGAAAAAAAACCAAAAAACCACAAAACAACCCCAAACTCAGATCATACAGTGCATTTCATGGCATATCATCATGGACTGTTTAAATAATCAATGCACTCGTGGGAAGTTTTATATGATTAGGTAAACAATCACAATTTTCTTGGGATTTTTAGAAGCTAAGGAGTTGTGCCAATGCATTTTAACTGCATTTTCATTCCAGAAACCAGTTTCCATCCCACACCCTCCCTGAAATCACTATTCACAGAAACATTCAATTCCTTAAGAAATAAATAAATAAATAAATAAATCCATTCACAGAAAGTCATTCAAGTAAGTTTGCATGTAAAAATAAAAAGTCCTCTAAATAAATGACACAGGAGGCAATAAATTGACACGACAAGTAAATAAAAGGCTAAAGCACTCCAATACCATTGAAACGGTTTTAATGTTGTTGCAATTCCATAATGCAACAATCATCAACTCATAAAAGACCCAGTACTTAAGAATTCATTTTAATCACTCCTTTGTACCTATTTTACAAAATAAAGGCAAGGCATATTTAAAATCCCCTTTTCCCTAGGTATTATGTGCCTATCTTACTTATGCTTATAGAAGTGTAAACTTAAAACTCCTATTAAAAGTTATATAAGAAAAAATATAAAAATATTAACCTCTGCTTCAATGTACAGTTTCCAGAATCTGCCAGAACTGGGGAACTGGGCAACAAGGCGTTCATAGGTCTTCCGTGCTTTGTCTATAGCTTGGTTCTAAAAATTGAAAATCAAAACAGCATTTACAATATTATGATTTATGTAAATGAATATGCCGATTTTACTCCAGAACCAAATAGTGTGAGTGGACCATAGATAAGGAAATGTAATCCTATGTCACTAAACCTGTGCCTCTCGAATGAGAATGCTCCAAGCGTCAAGGTCATATGGATTTTCTTCTAGTTTCTTTTCAGCTTTCTTCACTTTTTCTGGGACATATTCAGCAGTCTGGAAAAAATTAAGAATGAGACATAAGAGATCACAAGTAGCGTTTGAAAAGTTCTGTCCCAGCTACAAAGTTAAGCTAATGACAACATAACATTCCATGTCTCAATTTTTATGCTGGAGTTACTAATTGCAACTTTATCTGGAAAACAAGTTGTCCCAGTAAGGTAATGCACTCCTACCACATGTTCTACATATTTGGTGATTCAGCAAAAAGCTAAACTGACTAAATGTTTCTAAAACATTCAAGCACATTTGAGTTTGCCAGAGAATTTATCACACTGAAAATGCTTAACAGTTTTTACTGGCCTGAAGCTTTTAAGAGGCAAAAAGTAAATTCAGAACAATTTGTCAATTGCAGACCTTAGCCAAACAAATCCAGGTTACTGCACAAGTAATTCTGTATATGTAGAACAGTATTTTGTATCACAAGTTACAGATTTAACAAGAAAACTAGGAGATGACAGTTCTAGCAGCAACGTGTATGTTACCCAAGCACAATTTCTCTGTTACCTTTCTCTTGTGTCCATTAGTGTAGAGCTGTCCTCCAGTAGCTTTGGTACTAAACCACTTTTGTGTTTTGGTTTCTTTTTTTTTCTTTTTCTTATTCACTCAGATCAGAGTTCTAAAAGCTTCTTTTTGATACTAAAAGTTTTACCAAATTGAGTGTTAACTTGTTAACACAGTTACAATAGTATAAGTATTCCTTTAAAGGCTTGTGAAAATATCACACTTTGTAATTCTTTTCATCCACTTTGTGCTAACTTTACATCTAGAAAAAATCCTGACAATCTGATAGCATATAGATAAGACTTAGAATACATGCTTGTTACAAGTCTAAATGATACTAAGTTTTTTATGAAGCATGAAATAATTCTGACCTGTACTCCGAACAGCTTACTTACTAACTTTCCAAACTTGACTCATTTGCAGCAGGTGTTAGAAGTCCCTAATCACATGATCAAGTAAATTCTTGCTTTCTTGAGATGTAACAATAAGTTGTAAATTATTACTATAAGACCATTCTTGTGAAATTGTACAAGTTAGCTTTATAATTACTGTTAGAATATATGACTCTGTACTGTGTAACACAGTGTGATTTATTTACTACACAGAAAATCCTAAAACGCCCCTGTCAATTGCTAAAACATCATTTCAAGGTAATTCTTAATATTGGATCTAGGTAATACACAGCTCTAAAAATGAAAAAGACAGTAAACACAGCAGAGAAAAGTGATACTCATATCAAAGGTGTCATCACAAACAAAGGGAAACAGCAGGTTACTAGACACTACAGAGCTATGACTTCTAGTAAAATTAACAAGCAGCACTATTGCACATCACTCTTGAACGAAAGCAGACATTCCAAGAATACAAATGTAAGGTAGTATTAATAGATTCTACTAAAGACCATTTACAGTGGCATTATACAAAGATAAGCTGCCAGTGAAGTATAGTATAAAACAGTGACTAAAAAGAAAAAGCTGAGGCTAGTAAATCTAAGTAAAAAATAAGCTTGAGTTACTTAAGAACATCGACTTTATTTTCATGAGTGCCCTGCTCACTTTTGTCAACCTCTGCATACGCAGTACTGTACAACAGTTGCTTATGTTATACACTGAAATTCAACTTGATCATTTAAAAAAGCTACACTATTTTTTCAGCACTACCAGTTTTTATGTTAGTCCTACAAGCAGGATATAATTCAAGACATAACCCTTAAGATTTTAAGACTAAGTAAATTAGATTTACTTATAAAACACAAAAATTATCAAAACCATTGCAGAACTGCTAAACTGGCACATAATAGCAGCCGTGCATGAAAGATAAAAGAAAAAGAAGAGAAACCAGGAAGATGGCCTTTATAGGAGTTTAAAGATCACTGGTTTTTTTGAGTCAGTGCAAATTCGTAACTGCTCATTGCAAACCAGCGTAGCTTGGAAGGCCTGTAGCAAGTTCCACAAAAAACTAAATTACAAAATAAACTGGATTGTAAAAAATCAAATTTAAAATTAAGAGCTCAAAAGTAGTATATTTATTAATTTCCATATACTTTTATCTCCTTAAGTCCATCAAAATTCTGGCTCTCTAATACCACGTTATAGTTCAGCTGATACAGGCTTAAGATTCAAAACACAGTATGAAATGGACTAGCGATTTTATTCCAAAATGGCATGCATAAACATTTTCATCTTCCAGGAGACAGCACTGAAGCGGAAATTTCCAAAGTTTAAACTATTTATGTAAGTTATCTGTCTCTTCAGATGATCCAAAGTTGAAAAGTTTATTCAACAAAGGGCTAATTCTAATTCACCAACATCAGTGGTAAGCACTGCTTCCCATTATACACCACGAGTGAAACCTGCTTGCTTCAAATATTCAAACATACATTATTCTGCATTCAGTTGGATAGAAATGCCTATCAGGAGTACTATTAATGTCAGCTACAGTTGAAAAATAACAAATAAACCAAAAACAAACCCACAACAAACCTACACTACAAAAAAAACTGAAGCATTTGCAGCACAGGGTCCTGTACTGCAGGTAGCAGCTTTCTAACAGGAAAAAGGAGAATGGGCCACTGAGGCATATCTCACCTATTTCTGCAGTAGTTCAGCTTTATTACCTTAAACCTCTCCATGTGACACAAAGTAACTCAGCTGACACTTTAGTGAAACAGTTAAGGCTTCCACAACTTTAATTTCACCTGTGCAGATATTGGGCAATAAACTCAGAGAAGGCTGAAACAAATTAAGCTGGTAAAAATCTAGATGCTGGTAAGATGCACACTCATAATATTCCTATGCAATTTTTTTATGTTCAATACAGGACTCCTAACCTATAAGGCCTAATAAAATGTTCATTCTTTTATTAGAAAAACAAACAAAAAACCTAAAAGACTAAATGCCTTCCTTAAATAAGCAGATATTCATTTAGTGGAAGCAGATAAAATCCTCCACGCAGTTAGATGAAACATAAACTATTGGAATTCTACAGATATCATCGGGGTTTTAAGCTAGACTACTTGAAGTTACTTGCACCTTAGGTCACATTCAACTTCTTAAGGCCAGTGAGCACTCCCTCTCCTGCCTCTATTGTTCTCCAAGACAAACAGAACCCATCCACATTTCCAAGAGGCAAATCAGTGTCCTGGTTCCACTAGAACAAAAATAAAGCATCCTTTCCTTGCACCTTCACATGTAATTACTCCTAATATATTAGGATTTCCAGCCTGGGACTGGTCCAGGCTGAACTAGGGCATTTGAGCAAAAATACATCCAGGTGTACACCAAAACAGTGAAGACTCACATCTGCCATAAGCATACAATGAAAGGGAGCAAGGAGCTTGACTTTTAACCTAGCTCATTTATAGCCAGAAAGATATTTGATCCCAGTTTTGAAAACTTCAAAGTTAAAGGAGTATGCAGCTTTTGATTATGTATTTGTCATTATAGTGCACACACAACAGCCAATATCCAAAAGTGTGAGTACTTAATTCTTGGGTGTTCACTGCCATGATCTTTTCCCTAGATGAGCATTTTTACTCCCTTCCTCTGGTTAAAAGAGGCACTTAAGTTAATCTCATCCTATCACAAGTCAGTTCATGGAGCTAAATCAACAGAAAAATAATACTATTAGAAAAATGATTAGTTTTATAACTGTTCAACTCCTCGATTTCAGGATCAGATGCGATGCAGAATAAAAGATGCAAAACCATACAGGACTTCAGCAGTCCCAACTTCACTCAGCTTAAACTATCATACAGCTGCACATAATCAGAGAAATACTGGCTTTTAGCATTTCTTTACTGCCTTCTTTTCCCTCTGCTTTTGATAACTGTGTTCAGTGTATCACATACATAATTGGGCTCCTATCCCGCAAACAACCCTCTGAAGGCCATTGCGTTTTAGCACTTAAGGTTCCATAACCACAAGTATCTCTGTTATTACAATCTAGACTGATTCACAGCTTCCCTTTTATTACTTATACACAGATAAATAGCAATGGAATTTTAGTTTCATAGATACTAAAAGTGTAAAATCATCTTTATGTCTATCATTTCCAAAATCTGAAAAGACCTAAATCCAAATTAACCAACAAGCAGTCTAGGAGCTTCTTTCTGCAAAATACCTCAACTGCACAAAATCCAAATTTGAATTCATAAGAACATCTGAGAGAACAAGAACAGAAGAAACAAAGTTGACATTTATTATGCAAAAGTATTTATCAATGAGCTTCAAGGAAAAAATCTTGGTTTATATCTTACTCCTAAAAGCAACAGTTAACAGTTCTCCCATACCTCTAAAAATGAATCCTTGTGATTCCAAATTGTGTAAGAAAATACCTAGTTAAGCACCTTTTTCAACTATCTGCACCAGCTAATGCATCCAGTTGCTTAAAGCAGCCTCCTGTTTCCAAAGGAATCTTCTACAGTGAAAATGAGAAGTATTAAACACCTGCTCCACCTGCGAAATGGCCAGTTTAAAATGGTTTAAAAACTACCACTAGTTAGGAAATGAGAACTTCTACAAACAAGACATATAGGCCATTGTACACAGAAAAGACAGGAATTTTAATGGACAGTTCAGTCAAATCAGTTCAACATCCAAAAGGAGATTTATGTCCATTATAATTGAAGCTACTGTTTGGAAGTCCTGCCTGACTGTTGCAGTTTAGCACAGCCTGGACTGTAGCAGGTCCACGCCATACAATTTCAAATATATTAACATGCAATTTGACAAGCATTGTTAGTGGTCCAGCGAGGTTAATTTACAGGTGTCTCACCTAAGTTTTTTTCCTTAAAGTTTAGTTATAGCTGTATACAGAGCAAGTTTTAAAACCCCTCCTTAGTAAAACATTCCTTCACTAGACTATAGTTACACCTTATCAACCCTCATCCTTTCTTGAATCAGTTTTTAATGCCTTGCCACCTTCTACTTTACCAGCAACTCAATTCAACTGTGAACACAATCTTGAAAAAAATTGTTGTCACTATTAACAGACATAACCCAGCATATTCATGTTAAATAATTTTTAAAGGACACTTTTGTAAGTACTGGCTTGCCCTAACATAATCTGGGCTGTTTTATCAAGATGAACAAAGACTTAGATTAGCAATAATTACCATTCTTTCCCCATGAGACTATTTCCCAAACACTGGCATTTAGACAGACATTTTCTACTTTAACAACTTCTTGGTATATCTGGAACTTACTGACTCTGGAAATGCAGCTAAAATATAGAAATTACTTAAAGTTGTGCAAAAATTGGAAAAAAACCCACTGGATTACCAACTCACAAGTCTTACTCCATCAATCCATGTTTCCAATCTGCCTACAGCCTGTTCCTACTGTAAGTTTAAACAATGACAGTAAACCCACTTTTACTATATATCATACATAAAACAATCTGAGAAACCATCCTGGGAGGAGTTTCTTTCAGATGGCTCCTCCTGAGATGTTAAACCCACACAGTCCTACAAGAATAAACTTCTACTTTCTGTACCGCACTCAATGACATCTATTTTTAAAATGTTAACCTAAAGTTAGCTACAATAACATTTACTATTGCATTTATAATGCAGAAACTTACATGATACACTATGACAGAGAGACACAAGGCATGAATGAAAGACAAAAGTACTCTGGAGAAACTGGAACAGACTGCTACAGAAGTCTTTTCTGTAGTCACAGAAACAATACAGACATTACTTTTATCCACAGCTCAGTCTTGGATCATGTAAAGTTACATGCATGTCAGACTGGGGAACATATCATAGAAACGGCTACAGGAACCATGAAATGAATGTTCTAGCCTTAAAAGATGAGAAAACAACTAATGCAGAGGTAGAGGAAATAGTCTTCAGGTAAAACTGATGCCTGGCAAGTATATATTTATTAAGCAGATAAGAACAACTGTCCTGCAAAGGCAGAAAGAGGCAAACAGCACAACACATTTAGATCTTGTTAGAGGACATATGAAACATGACTGAAATGAAACCAGATGTGTACATCAAGGTCCTGAAAAAAATGTATACATACATTGCTATACTGTTTGTAACCTCAACACATGAAGAAATTGGGAAGAGTTTGTCAGGAAATTTTCTGGCAACCAGTGGAAGACAGAGGCTTTCAGTCTACAAATGGGGGTTTCTACGACATAGACAGGGCTAAGCATATGGTATTTTAAAACCCAACTTTGGAAATTCTGATTTGTTAAAACATCGTGCAGACTCTGCCAGGAGCCTGGCAGGGACCTATAAGAATTCAAGTCATGACATCATTCAATTGGTTCTGAAGAAATTAATGTGGGTCCAGCAGAGCTGACACACTGCAAGAACTTAAAACATACTGCAATAGTGGTGGCTTCACACCACTTTTCTGTGGCTTCATCACATTTCTTTGGTGCCCAGCCCCTCTCTGTTCTACCATAATGATGCAAGGAGGGGACAATCTACATAGCTTAGGCTCCTGAGCTACACAGTATAGCAGCCTAAGAATGTCTGGAGCCAAGCTCAGCCTACAGGCAGTAAAGCCACATTTCAGTTGTACTGTACCTGGTCAGCCAACTAAAGACCAGCTGCACCTTTAACCTTACAATACCTTTACTCTCCCGCCCTCCCTACATCCAACATGCCATTCTGTTCTTCCTTCCCACACTACCAGCACTTCATACTTGATGCATCCAGTATGGCAATTTGTTATTCACACAGCTGCTTTTAGAAGTCCTGTCCAAAAACCTGTGAGCTGGGAAGCATGATGTAGACACCCCTGCATACCAGTGAGTCAGAGCTAAGAATTCTGATTTGTCAGATATTTAACATCGCACACTCTCATGTGTACATCTTAAGAACAACACAGATGCAAATTAACTATACAGTCACACCTTTCTACTGATCTGTGTGACTGTCAGTGAAAATGGCACCCAAAACCTCAGAACCTGGTTATGGAAGTAGCAGATAAAACCCAAACCAGAAAAGTCAAATGCAACCTACCCTCTGCTTAGCTTCAGCTTCCTACAGAAAGAAGCATCTGTAACTGTAAAATTATTGCACATACAAAGCTAGAGAGACCTTCAGACAGCACTACATTACAATATATAGCAGCTGCAATGGGGGGAAGGAAGCACGGCACAACTGCCCCAATCATAATTCTCTATTGTTCCGTCTGTCACTGAGACACAGTGAATTTAGGTCTATCACGCTCTGTAAGAACACAGCTGAACTGGTATCAATGCTTACTTAAGGTGCACCTCCCTCTCTACACAACTGGACGGGTGGTAGCCTATGGTGCAGAAAACTTCATAGTTAAAGACACTGATAGCAACTGTGGTCTACCTCAACATTAGGAATAAGAAATAGAATCCTGCCAGGGTAAGAAAAGAAATTGTGGAAGAGAAGTTACTGAAACTGAAGGAAATGATATAAGTGCATAACTGAGCATAACAAAATTAGAAACTTCTAGGCCACCAGAATGAAGAGGCCTTCATAAAGATGCAGCAGTAAGAAAAATTGTTTAATTCAACTAAAGAGTTGCTTGGGGTTTTGTTGTGTTTTTTTTTGGTTTTTTTTTTTTTTTTTTGGGTTTTTCTTGTTTTTTTTTTTTTTTTTTGGGTTTTTCTTGTTTTTTTTTTTTTTTTTTTTTTTTTTTTTTTTTTTTTTTTGTTTGGGGTTTTTCTGGTTTGTTTGTTTTTTGTTTGTTTGTTTCATGGTTTGTTTTGTTGCTTTGTTCGGGTTTTTTGTTGGCTGGGGATTTTTATATTTTGTTTGGAGTGGTGTTGTTTGGTTGTTTTTTGTTAAGTGGACTCAATGTGAAAACAGTAATTCCAATGGTAAAAAGAATGAACCTTAATATGGACAAAAAAAAAACCCAAAACAACCAACGAACAAATCCAAGCCATATGTTAAGCTATGTTTACACAGGCTGCAAATAATGATTTGCAATTTCTGAATGCTAAAACCCTCTGTGATATGGCATCGTGGTATTAAAGCTGTTACTTTACAGAACAGCTTTTACTTCTATACATGGAAATTCAACATTTTGCGTATTAAAGTCTCCTTTGCAAAAGAAAATAAATCAGCATAGGTTTTAAGTTAAATAGCAATGGATTATAATCACGTAATGAAGTATCAGTGTATTTTTTCAAAATATATCAGAGTGGGTAGCTTAAACATGAAACATACTACACATCAGGATTCTTAACATTTTACTGTAGCATATTCTTACTTCATTGACGCCATCTCCCTTGTGATGAGAATAAACCATTCTGAAGAATCCCTTACTTAAACATACTACGAACATACTTAATAATCTGACCAGCTTTAAATAGACAGGCTTTTAATTCATAGGATATTTTCCTAATGAGCCAAGAACTGCGTATTTTACATTCTTAGCACTTCCCTACTCCCCTTCCCCAAACTGGTGACCTTACAGAGTTTACACATCACCTTTTTAAATACAGCCCCAGACACACAGAAACATAACCTGGTTTGTAAAGAGACTAACTAGCATTCTACAAAGAAAAGCTTAAGGGAGCATTAAGTCATCAGCATAATTTTAAGCTTCTTCATAGGCTACCCTGGCCACTAAAGAAGGCCACAGTGTTATCAATCACTTTACCCTCAGTCAGGAACTTCCAACCCCACTCCTCCAACTAATACTGATTTTAAAAATAGGCCTAACTATTAAAAAGACCTTTTGAGAAAAATTCTGCCAGTGAGTAGGAGACAGCTCATGATAATACCAGATTTCAAAAGACGACATACAACACTCTTCACATGCCTAAAAAATAACAAGTCATTAAACATAATATTATATATTAAATAAACCCCAAGCCTAACCCAACTGAAAAAGTGGTTATTTTTACACCAAGACCAAGAAAGCTGCACTGCAAAAAAGATCCCTTACCAAATAAGCCTATTTTTACTGGTTCTAATTTAAAGGTATTTAAATAGTACCTTATTTTAGAGGAAAAGGTATTGTTAAAGAGGCTCTCCGCCTCATGTTAAGCACCTCAGTTCAGAAAACACTTCACGAAACACTGCAGGTGCACCAGTATAAACAGCTTATCCAGGTTTCAGTTTTTTTCTGGAGCGCGTGTACACCACGACCGCGGATAAAGGAGAACGGGAAAGCAAAGCTCACTAGAGCGCCTATTGTCCACCTCGACCTGAATTCAAGTTTGCTTTCCAGAAACTCGCAGACCTAACGCGATACGGTTTTCAGCGCATTACCGATTTAACCGACGGAGCACCCGCTCCCCCCCAGAGAGCCCTTCACTGACTGAATAAAGTCGAGTTCCTCAATATGGGTGTGTGCGGCTGGGGGAGGGGAGAAGAGCCCTTCGCCGACCGCGCGACCGGCGAGGATTACGGGCGTAGGGCAGAGGCAAGGCCGTCCAACCCGCGGCCTCCCGGGAAGCAACAGCAGCCCCGGACGGCTGTCAGCCCTACATACTGCGCCACAAGCTCGATCCCGCCGCGGCCTGCACAGCACGGCCAACACAATGCAGTCCAGGCCGGGCCGGGCCGGGCCAACGCTACAGTCCTCATAACTCCCACTGCTACCCTCACAGAGGCCTACAGCCTCACCCTCTTGCTCACCTGGTCTCCGGCGGCTCCGTCTGCGGACATAGCGTCTTAACACAGGGCACAGAAACACCCCCCACCCAAGCAGATTAAAAACCCCTTTAAAAAGCGCCCGGCGCTGCTGCCGCCGCTGCCGCGGCCCGCTCCACCGGTCGCGCCAACGGCCGCGGAGAGGCGCCCCGGCCACTTTAGCGATAAAATGGCGGCGTGGCGCCTCCAGCCCGGCTGTCAGCAGGGCGGGGGGAAGAGGCGGGGCGTGGAGAACGGCGGGAAGCGCGTCATAACCGCCGCGCCGCTCTGGGGCGGAAGTGGTGGGGGCTCAGAGAGGTTCCGGCAGCGAGTGTGGAGCGCAGCGGTGAGGCCCAGTCACCGTCATGCTGCGGAGGGTGGCCCTGTCCCCCTTGGGACAGCCCTGTCTGCCCCTCGCTGTGTAGGGGCAGGGGGAAGCACTGAGGCCCGCCCTGAAGCCGCAAACGGGGCGTTCCTTAAAGGGCGGCCGGGGAGGGCCCTAGGGTCCGCTGTAGCTGTGTTCATGGCGCTGGACACGGCCGCCGTGCCTGCATTTTCTCCCCTTGCTCTGCCCCCAGGCCGGTTTGTTAGAGGACCGCTTGTTGTTGAAACTCTGAAGGACAGTGGGCAGAAACGAAAAGGTTTTGGTGATTTTTAGCCCTGGTCCTGCTGGCTCGTCATGGGCTATTTCGGTAACGAAGTGTTGTCTCTTCAACAGTCACTTCTTTGCAGCAAGCCGGCACTGTGCCCTTGGTGAGGTAACTTCAGCAATGTCTGCTAGCAGTAGACCCGTCCCTTCCACCTCACAAGAGCTGTTGTTACTCAAGGAGGCAAGTTCAAAAGACAAGCTGAGGGGTCGTCGTTTCAAAAGACCTCAAGGACACAGGAGGCAGCTCCCCCTAAAGCTCCTTAACTTCATTTGCAAAGTAATCGCCAGTCTCTCCGTGAGAGGAAAAGCTTTGAAGCAGCCTCTGCAGAGAAACTATGTGAAGCATTCATTGAAGGAGGCTTGGCAAATACCAAGGTGAAAGCTGGTTTAGCTGCCTTCACAACAGCAGCGTAAGTGTTCTTAAAATTGTATAATAGGATAATTTATGCAGAAATACTTAAAAAAAAAAAAACAACAAAACAACCCAACCAACTTGATACTAGAACGCTTCAGGTTACTTTCTGTTTCGTCTTCCAACTCACTTCCTTACACCCCAGTAATGTGTGTGGAAAGAGGACCTTATTTCCTGAAGCTTGACACTTCACCCTCCCCCAGAAAGAGAGCAGATAGTAAATGCTTATATGACCAACCCGTGAACTAACATTTTTCTTCTTGGTACTGAAGAATTTTGAGTCTGTTATTCTTCAGAGGTGAAATAAAACGTGCTTATCAGTCTCTGTTGGTAGATCAGCTGTCCTGTTCTTTGATTTCTGAGAGAATAGTGATTTGTGATGCAAGGCTACTTCATTGGTTTTTATAGGGTATTTCTTCCATGTCACAACAGACTCTATTTTGAAAGCATTTGATATGTTAATACAATTTCTTAAAAAAAAAAAAAAAAGTCAACCAAAAAGACCCCAACCCGGCAATCAAAAACAATTTCCAATTCATCAACGTAATGTTTTTCCATTTCCTATTAGGAACCAATTCCTCATAAGTAATTGCTTAAAGCAGTGCTGCTGAAATTTCTAATTAGGTAATGTGAATATTATTCTAGGTATGCAGTGTTTGCTCTCTTAGTGGCCTGGTTGGAATTTTGATCTAGTTCATAGTGGTTTTGCTCAAGCATATTTTTATTCTTACTTTAGCTGCTTCTGCCTTTGGGATTGCTTTCTTCAGTTTCATAAAGTGATTAAGGTGGTTTTGAATCTTGACAGCACCAACGACATCTTGCTTGTCTAGTAGAAAGAGTTAGTAAAGAGCAAAATAAATGATGCCTACTGCTCCTTACCTACTACAGGCCCTCACTCCATGTAATAAAATAACGTGCTGTGTCTTAAACTAGTGTTGTTCTTGATTTCTTAGTTCCATACATAGAACAAACCACGGGCAAAACCCCAGGTGCTGTAAATACAACTAGTGCCTGTATCCTTTCTGCCAAGTGTTGCTGTGTGAGCCTGAATGAACTGCAGTAATACATAGCCTTAAATTTGTTAGCTGGAGAAATTGAAAATGAGCACTGCTGTGCAGAAAATAAAATTTTAATATTTTTGTTGATACTTTGTCCTTTATCACTTGAGCTTGTCTTGTTTTGCAGTTAGGTGTGAACTTTTTAGCAACTTTGTGATAATGTGTTTATGTTTTAGTGTGAACCTTTCAAGGGACGGTATTGCTTTCAAAGCCTGTGTGTAAATGATAAGGTTACATTTCAAAGTACTATTTGAAAATGTTACTTTGTCTTAAATTTATAGTTTAGCTCTAACAGTGTTATCTTAACCCAAGTTTTACCTCTAATTTAAATTTGGACCTTATATAAGAGTCTACTAGCTTGAGCTCAGTAGCGTTGGAAGTTTATGTTACTTGACTTACTTGGCAGCCTGATTTGGACCTTTCTTGGTGGTGGTCCAGGAGCAAATAATGGAGTTGCAGCAGCAAAGCTTGCAACGACTACTTAGTTGCTAATTCCTTATGCATATGTCAAACCTTGTTTTAGAATGTGGCTGTTCCTTTCCTTCCTTCTGAAGCTGTCATCTGGAGTGGAGTAGCCCTAGGCTCCTAGCCTGAGGTAGAGGGAGCAGTAAGACATGATTACAGCCCTGTCTGCTTTGGAAAGCTGCACTGTAATTTTCAGATGGTTTGTGATATCAAAGCAACAGGACATTGCTAATATGTGCTATGCCATAATGATTCATGCTTAGTTTAGTAATTGACATGAAACTTAATGGCAGACTATGAGTTAACAAGCAAACTATTGTGGATTATGCTGCTCTGTGTTGCAGAAATTCAAAACAAACCTGAACCGGAACATGAGTTGGAGACTACTGTACCTATGGTAGAGTGGTACTCAAATATTTCTGCTTGAAAAAACAATAGACAAAAAGTATATAACTTAGGGGAAAAAAAATCTGGAAGAAGATGAGTTCTTAAAATAAATAAATGTTGAACCTTATGGGCTGCCAGGCCAAGATCTTGGCAAACCATAAAGTGTGACAAACCTGAAAGGAAGCTACTTTCACAGAGTTGGGGCAGTGGTTATCAGATGAAGCTGACATACCCTTCTTCCAAGTGATTTTAGTTGCCATAGCAGATTATTTTTTAATACTAGTTATGAAATAGCATGCATTGTGCATGCGACTCTATAACATTATTCAGAAACTGCTTGCAAAAGGATTCACTCAGATACTATTGTCAGTGCTCAATACTAGAGAGAATATTTACAGCAGATTTGAACTGCTCTATTAATTGTTATGTGTTCGCACTGAATCTCAAGCTACGAGTATGCTGGAAGTTGTCCTCCCCACTGTCAAAATATTATTGGAGGCTGTGTCACTTCCCTAAGATGGATTTCAGCATATGTAGGGTGAAGACATGTTGACCTGAAACATGTCTTGCTACTGGCCAGGGCAATTGTGGGCTCTGTTGTTTCCTCAGCTGAGAGTTTTGCAGTGCTTGTGTACCCCTATGGAACCTATAATCTGTTCTCTTTTGTTTCTAAAATGACGATATCATGGGAATTCCGTGACTAAACCAAGAAGGTAATCTGAATTTATATTCCCATAGGTCATAATTAAGAATTAAATTAATCTCTCTGCCAAACTGGTTTTGCTCCCCATTTGACATCCACTGCTTTAGAATGAGGTGTGTCTCACTAATTGGTTGCTTCAGTGGCAGAGATTAGGAAGGAGGCAAAATCCAAGCTAACAAGTTTTGCCGAGTTTATTTTCTTGGGCTCTGCACTGGTACTGCTGGAGCTTGTAGTGAAGAGTGAAGGAAGCAGCTGGGGGGATTTGGGTGGTGAGGAGAAGGCAATAGTGCTCAGCTGAAAATGCTATCCTGCAAGGACATTTCAGCTGATGGGAATGTCAGTGCATGAAGCTATTTGCATGGGTATGTGACTGGGAGGAGCTGTGGCATCAGATCTGTTGCCCAAGTAATAGTCTCTGAAATAGGCTTCTTTCTGGACATTTTCTCACTCTTATCACCAGGTCATGTGCAGCACAGCACTACAGAGAGCCCTTCTTTGCTCTAAATATGTGACTTACAGGTGCTGAAGTAGGAGGTGGGTTCAGTGAGCCACTTGCTTGTCACATGAGACTCCACTGGACTGAGACATGCACTGTGGGGTTTGGAGTATGGAAGACTCTAATATGTCAAAATAAAGCAGCCTAGGTATTGGATCTGTTGCTGCTTCTATGTCACTGGATCCAATAGTGGTCTTATTTATCATCAGTAGTTGGGAGAAGATGTCTTATTTGTTTCTAGATCTGCCCTGTTTCTAACTCATGCTTTCTGTTGTCATCTTTCCCATTTGATTACTATAGGCAATCTGTGCAAGAAAGGCATCTGTAGGCATACACCAGTGTTTGAGGTGCTGGTGATTATAATCCCACTAGGGGTTTATGATATGGAAAGTGCAGAGAGGTTCATGTGTTGTGAGGAGTGTCTAGGTTACAGGAACAAAAACCTAGGTTATGACACCAATAGCAAAGGATGATATTTGGTGTCCCCTGTTAGCCAGGGAATTGGGCTTCATGATCACAGTTTGTTATGACATTAAAACGAAGTCAGTGACATGCAGTGGTAAAGGTTGTGGGTGTAATGCAATGAAAGGAAGTTTCTTTTTTTGGAGAAAAATGGAGAAATCTGTCAGGTTTTAAAATTAGTTTATTTAAGGAGTGAAGGTACTTTAGAAATTTAGTATTTAAGCAGAGAACAAAGGTGAATGGATTAGTGAATAATGAGGGCTAGCAGTAGAAAACAATTGTAGCAGACTGTGTAGTTGCAGTTATGTATTTTAATGGCGTAATAAGATGTAAAAATTATGGATTCAATTCCAGCCTCCTCAACATCAATTTGTTTGCTTGAATTAGCTATCATTTAATGCTACTTAACACAGTATTGCCTCCTTTATCTTTTTTAAGCCCCTTTTCAGCTTTCCAAGAAAAGTATAAATAATCCACACTTAGACCAAACAAGCTGTTTCTTAAAGTTTGTTCTGTTTTTCCTCCAGTGTTCTTTCCTAGTATAAGTAGTTGTATTCTATGACACTACTTGTGTTGTGGATTAGTATTACTATTCATCAGTCTTTGTTTATATTATCTTGTGGATTCTTTGGAAAACTTACCACAATTGACTGAAATATGAAGCTGGATCTCTGTCTCTGTTTAAAACTGTATTTTAATGCTGAAATGCTAAGCAGTGGAAATAATGCTGAAAGTTGTTTAAGCCAATGGCTGGATATCCTCAGAGGCAGGCTTACACTGTTGGGTTTTTTTTTCCTTCATATTTGTGGATGCCTTTTCGTGGAGGTACCATTTATAGTCTGCACGCAGAGAGTCCAACATGTCCTGAATGCTTTGGGTGTATAGTATGTGTGAAGATCAGTTCGCCAGTACGCGCACTGTCTCATGTGTCCAACAGCCATTTCTATGGCATTCCTGCGTGCCTACCACCAGGCTGCAACAGTGTCCATGTGTCTGAAAGTTGGAGAGACACTAAAGTCCTCCAGTTCTGCCTGGGCAAAATTTCCAGGAATATAAATAGAAGAAATCTTGAAAAACTCAAATTGCAGAACAGAGTTTAAAACCAAATAAAAACACCCCCAACCCTTCTCCCCCCCCCCAAAAAAAAAA
>NDXB01003609.1:49553-64971 GCA_002631895.1 Agapornis roseicollis | reverse complement strand
TTTCTTTTTTTTTTTTTTGTCTTTTCTTACAGAACATGTAATTTAATAAATTGCATTCAGACAGTGGTATTAAAAAAAAAAAAGGCAGAAGATATTTAGGAAAAAAGCTCCAAACCCAATACTCATACTCTGGTTATGTCTCAGTATAATTTGTGCCAGTAACTGTGTCATGTTGCTCTGCACAGCACTGGGATTTGCACATGTGTCACGGGTGACGGTCTGCTTCGTGTTCTCTTTGTAAATTTGTAAATGTCAAGGTAAGCAGTAAACAGCCTCCTCCCAGACACTACTGAAGTAGCTTTAGGACTACAGAGTACGTGCCATGGTACTCATTAAATTGTGCCCTGGTTTCCTCAAGTGTCCCAGTGTAGGAGTTGTTACTGAGGCAACACAAGGACTACTGTGCAACTCCTGTAAAAACAAGTTACCGGGGTGTGTCAGGCATTCCACATACACAGGGGCTCTGCATCCAAAAGTGCCTTTTGGGGTTTGTTTTGTTTTGTTCTTTTAAGTTAAGCAACTGAGAAAAGCAAAAAGGGGTAGAAATAGTAACGCACAAAGAATGCTTAAAAAAGTCTTTTAAAGATTTGGGGTTTATGTTACTTTTCTGTGCTCTGCTTTGGGTAGGAGAGAATAGAAATGCTGCTCATCAGCCTACCTGAGCCTGCACAAAGCTGCTGGGTGGTTGGGTGGCTTTACCAAATGGTAGTCTTCTCACCTGCCAAGCCTGACACTGAAGCAGAGCAGAATCATTCTCAACTTGGACTGGGAGGAACTGTTTCTCTATTTTATGTGGAGAAATTCGTCCATGGAGCACTAGTGTTTTGTCTGTGCTCACTATGTGAAAGTGCAGAGTGACCCAATGAAGGATATGATTATGTTGTTCTAAACAAGTGCAGTTGTGATAGTTGAAGGGATCTGCTGGGGCCACAGCTTTTACATTTGGCTAGAGATAGATAGGAAGCAGAAACCTTTACGGTTAGCCCCACATGAAAGAGCAGACCCTAGAGACAGGCAACAGACACAGTTCTCTCATATTAAGTCATAAGTTGCAAATAGTTGTTTGTCTAACCTTTTTGTGTCTGTACAGTAGATGTTAATGCACCTGAAAATAGAAAGTCTGAAGCTTATATATCCATTTGTTTCATATTTTAAGGTCTGTGTGTATATTTATATACTTACGTATAAAAATATGTATACAAATATGTATTACGGGACCCTTTAGTGGTAATTCCTGACCCATTCATTTGCATCATCCACAGCTGACCACCATTTATCTGCTCCATTTCCCAGAGCCCATTTTGTATGTTAACATCCATGTTGCTCTTGTTACTAGGATAAGCAGAGACTGTAACTGGAATTACAAGGCACTGACAGGCTTCCTGCATATGCCGTATCTTGGGAAAGAAGTGTTTGCTCCTATCCTACCTTGAAGCAGGGTACGTGTAGATTCTGTTCTATGGTGGCTTCTTTAAAAAGTTCCCTTGAAAATCCCTCTGAAATATAAAAGGCAGGCAAGCCTCGCAAGTTGTTGACTAACACATGTATACCTCCAGGTGTATTTTCTGCTTAAAACCTGTGTTGTAGAGCATCTTTATAGCAGCTAAATGTTCTGATAATGGCAACCTCAGACAGGTACTGCGAGATCTTCATGTATAGGTGCTTGTTGGGTTAGCTAATTTCAAAAATTACTTGTTTTGGCAAACTACTGTCTGTTGCCTAACACTTGTTCCACAGGTGCTACAAACAGATCCCAAAAATGAAACTTCCTTTGAAATGCACCCAGGTTTTTATTAGCAGGACTTCAGGGAGTTTTGGAGTTGCTTATTTTGCTGTGGTGATACAGAATGAGGGCGTATGTGAATCTAAGACCAGCTTGAAAAACCTCACAGGAAGCATATTTCAGTGAATGCTGGCATAAGTGGCATAAGTACCTGTTAGACTAGGGCTCTGGCCCAGGCTGCTCTTCCACCTGCTGCTGGGTTTCCTCACCAGCTTGGTTAACTCATTTCAAACTGTAGCCAGATGATAAGATGGCATAAAGGCACTCTGAATTAAAAGTCATGATTAGAAAATGGGAGAAAAATAAAGGAGGCATAGAAGGGATAGAAAGAGGAGGAATCAGTCTGAAGACTGAATTACTGCTGGTCCTAAGCTTGATGAGGCTAAAAATTCTCTTCATGGTCATAAGTCTATGTTTAAAATACCAAACCCAGAAGAGTGTCAGGTTACTAACACGGGGCAGCATCCTTGCATCTAGAAAGGTTAGGCAGACACAAAATGCAGAAAGGTAAAAACCTGGATACAAGTGAGGGCTTTATTTTAGTGGAGTGGCTAAGACAAGTCTCTGTATCTATTGAATTATTCCTGCATGGGTTGCTACAGCCATTGACTTCCATACACAGGTTTTATTGTGCCAGCATGTAGGTACCGGAGGAAGATTAGCTCTGAAAAACAAGTTTTAAGTAATTGCTTTGGAGCAATTTTGGAAGATTTTTGGTTTTGTTCTATTCAGCCATGAAATGGAAGTGTCCTGCTGATGGCTCAAGCATATTTTTAATTGAATAATTAACATGGAAAATAGGCATTCGGCAACATTTTTTGTTAGTAATCCCTGGATTTACTAATCTCCCAGAAGGTGGGATGATTCAGAATCTTTTAATGCCCCCAAAATAGAAGATAATTAAAACCCTACATACACAAATTGAAATAGAATTGAGTGCAAATGCTGAAGAGGAAAAACTAGAAAATGTTCTTGAGAGAAAAATGGGGGAGGGGGGAATAATAGTCCTGGGTACTAATAATAGAAAGGATACTTACGAAACTGCAGTTTAAATCTGAAGTTTGCCTTACTCTGTCTCACACTTGCTGTGTGGTCAATGGGCTTGGCTGCACTGAGGGCAGAGCACTCACAGGAGCCATGTGGCCCCTATGTGATGGGTCCCAGGAGGTGTCCACAGTGGTCACACGTGTTCATATAGAGCGAGTGCTATACTGGTCAGCTACTGAAAATTATATATGTAGTAACTGTCTTGTGAGCTGTGTCATGGTGAGAGGAAGCTGTTAGGGCTCTTGTGGGGAGCATTAGCTCACATAATCAATGATGCTTCATTCCTGAAGAAAGTCTAGTGAGCCAATACACATCCTGGGTGTGCTGCATCATGTGCTCATTAATGGCAACTATTCAGGCTCCAGAGCCACGCTAACATACAAAGTTGTACAGCCTAGGTTAATCTTTGGTGTGTAATACCTTTTGTTGCAGTAATGAAGTTCTGGATATAGACTACTACTTACATGCTGAGTATCACTAAGTATCTCTTATAGTCACTTGACAACAGAGGGCTGCTGCTTGCCATTGGACTTAATTCTCACAGTAATGAAGAACTAATACAAAGCTGAACACTTTCTCTTGCAATTGCAAGGGGTATTCTTTTAACATGAATTTTTTCCTCCTCTGGAGGGGCTGGAAAAAGAAGCCGCAGGTGACAAATGTAAGTCCTATCATTTACTTGACTAGTTGAAGACAGACATGCTGAGGTGACAGGGCATATGATGAAACCCAAACAGAATAGGAAGTGAGTTACTAATCTTATTTCCAGTGTCCATAAAACAAGGCTATTAATTAACCTGTATAATAAGTACTCTTCTTACAGGGGTATAAGGGACACCTGAGACTTCACTATTCACTTCAAAGAACTAGTGATCAAGTTCACTTTGGCACAAACAGGGCAGGGCTGGATTTCTCTACAGTGTACTTCCCTTTCCAAAATTCTGTCTACTGAAATATATGAGTGTGTGTTTGAAATATTATTTGCAAGTTTGGGGAAAAAACCAGAAAAGGAGAAGGTGCTGTAAAAAGGCAAACATTATTTGCTGATTTGGAGCTACCCTTTGGCTTATGGCCAAAAATTGTCATGAAATTGGGAATCTCTAGAAAAGTCTTGTCTGTTTCCATAGAAATTTTCAACCCAAAATGCTAACTAATGGATCCAAGAGACACAGGCAGCAGTGGTCTGGGCCTTCCCACCAGTGTAAACTTCTATTGCTTTGACTCTTCGCGTGCCTTCCAAGGCTCTGTCTCTTGGGGTCATGCTTGCCTCTGGCAAGTACTATTGTTTTCTGTCTTGATCAGGACTCTTCTGCAGATAAATCAACAACAAAATAAAGTAGAATAGCTTAACAGAAAGAAAAATGGATTTGGAATGCTGCTTTTGATGGGAGGCCAGGCTCTGCCTGGCTTTTGTGCATCAGGTGGTGTAAGAGCTACAAGGAGCATCATGTATCCTTCACACAACATGTAGGCAAGACAAGGTGTCTTAATTTCTCCTACTATGTGCGTAAACCAGGGGACAAATGTTGCCAGAATGGGGATGGACAAGAGGACCCAGATGACTCTCTTTCATGTAAATTTCTGCAAGACAGAAGGAAAAGGCTGCAGTGCTTTCTGATCAGAAATGGCAGGTCTTAGGAATCTCTGCTAAGTTTCACAACAGCTGGGTTTTGTCTTGTTTTGTTTTGTTTTCCTAAATCTTGCAGTTCTTACAAAGTACATTGTTGGTCTAGTTTAGTGGGGGTGGGAGTGGTGTTGTGCAACTGTGTCAGAAAAGGGAGCAAAGAAGTGAACTTTAAAAACACACTGGAATTTAACCCACAATTTGTTATTATTTGGATATCTTTTGGATGGATGGCTAACTGCTTTAGTTTCTAGGTCTATAGCATTCACACAGCCTTCTCCAATCACTGTATCCCTTGGAGTGAATGGCTTCATAAAAGCACTAGCTTTTCCTCAGATTTCATAGAGCAGTACAGTATTTTACCACTGCAATGCCATGGGTTTGGATTGGTTTCTTTTGGCTTTTTTTTGGAGCATTAATTTGCATCATGTTTATTAAATACTTAGTGAAGGTCTGATTCTGCAAACTCTTAATTCCAGAAGATTACACTGGGAATTCTCAGGCAGTGATTATTCAAGTGACTAAAATTGTTCCTGTAAATACGTTTTTATAGGAATAAAATTATGTCCCCTAAATACTGTAAGTTATAGGGATTCTGGATTAAAACTGGACTTTGTAAATATAACACAGATACTATCACTGTCTCTGCATTCCTACAATGTCTTTTGCAAATTTCCTCCCTTCCTGACTTTTCCTTCCTTTAAAAGTCATAATCCTGGAATAGATGGTTTTGAACCTGAAGTTTGAACTTCGGGTTTGTATAAACTGAGTAGTAGAGCCATATCACTAGCTCTGAATTTACTTTGGGTTGCTCTGTGCTCCAAAAATTTGTTTATTTAATGCTTTGAGGTGCAAGTGTGATCAGAGAACACACTGTAAATGTTACTAAAACTGTATTATGTCAGCATTAAAATGACTTATGAAAGAAAAATGTACAATTCAATACACTTTCGAAAGAGAGAATAGAGGATGCTTGTATTACTTCATCAAAAGAATAGTTGTTTAATAATTAAAATTTGCATTCTCTATATACAGAACTGTGGAAATAAGTGTTCTATCTGATTTCAGAGATACTTCTAATATGCTTAAGAGTATTGCTCATACAGATACTGACAGAATTATTTGGAATTCAAGTCTGTGCTTTGCACCAGAGTTCACTTCTTGTTGTAGTCACAAATTGTTTGGGTTTATGTTCATAGAATGAAGGTGTTTGCATTTTTAAGTGGTTTTATTTCTGTAAAATGCATTTTTAAGCCAGGTATTAATATCTTGAGCAGCTTGGAATTTAAGGAAGTGTTTTGGTGTAGCGTACATTTATTCATTTTCATAAGTTCGCGCATCAGTTGCACAGCGTGTTGGAGGCTGAATGATGGAGTGGCGCTGAATTATGATCAGCTCTCTGTGCTGACTTCGTTGCTCCAGTGCCTTGCTACTCGAGGGTGCAAAACCTCAGAATTAAGGTTGCCTTAAAAGGTAATTCTTTCCTCTCAGTTGCATGTGCCAAACGTCATGCTTAATTGCTGGAGAGAGGGAACTCTCTGTTTGCATCCCAAATATGAGCATGGCTCAGGCTGCAAGAAAGGGAAAGGAAGTCGTGCCTTGAATTGTCTGATCTTCCAGCTCTGTTGGCAGAGTGAAAGCAGCAAGGTGGTGAGAAGTTTCCTTTTCTTTTGCCCTGTGATTGGAGAAAAATAATAGGTTAGCCTTTAAACTTATGTGGGAAGCAGGATATGAAGCAGCATTTCCCTGTGCTTTGTTAAACTATCCCTAACCTGAAAAAGAAGGGAAAAAAACCCCCATGCCTGTTACTGTAGGTGGAAACTTCATAGAGGTGCTGCTTTTTGACTTCTTTTCTGGTGAATTGTTACTTTGGCAATATGCATTATTTTGTGCTACTAGCAAATGTTGGTAAAAATAATCAGCATATAAAAATGAGAAATAGCTTGTTTGTATCATGTGCAACTTAAATTGCCTGGATTATCCAAAGAAAAGACTGAGTACCAGTGGTGATTAGAGATGTTGCTTGTCATGAATTTTATATATCTCCTTCCACTTCCAAATACTAAAATTCAAGGTAATTATACTAGTATTGCATGTTTTATGTTGTTCAGTTTCCCTGGTTTCTTTTGTATTTTTATATAAAGAAAAATCTATTTTAAAAGCCTTTTGAAAACTCTTTGTCTTCCATCTGGCATGAGGAGCATTTCTAGAGGGGAGGGGAAAGAAACAGAGTACTGTCTGAGGTAAATTTGATAGTAGAAGATGGGATAAAACAAGAGGCACTTAGACTAATTTAATTAATGCCATGGTGAATTTAAGAATATGCTGTCCACTACAAGCATAAACATAGATCAGTAGCTGAATTAAGGAGGCAGTATTAGACTGCACCTGTTGGGTTTCAAACTGAATTCAGACCTTGTTTCAGTATTGCAGTTGGGACTGGCAGTTGCTGAAGGGATTAAATTATTTAAAGCCTTCAGCTGGCTAGTGTAGGCTAGCAGTAGCTTATAAAACACTTAATCTATTTTTTTAATCTCTTCATATGTTTGCTTTACTTAGACAGTAAAACTATACATGACACACACCTGCCACATTCTGAAGCTTCTTTGTCGGATAGTTTAAATTCATCAATTAGAGCAGCCTTTAAACTGTAACCATTTGGGTTTCTTTGACAATACGCTTCTTGTTAGCCTGTACATTTTTCTTTGATGAACTCAAAACCCAGCATGAAGTATGCAGACATAAAGTCCTTTTCCCCACTTTTTCTCTTTAAAAAGAGGTTCCCTTCTCAAGGCCAATGATGGTCTCCAAATAATTAATGTTTACTGTTACCACTTGGTTTGCGATTGAAAAAGAAAACTAATTTCAAACAGTTTGGAGCTCTGGAACTATTTTTTGCAGTGTGTTAGCCAACTGCTTACACAGTAGTGCAATAAACCAGTTCAGAAATAGGTAATACTGTTTAGCTTGTTATGTGATATGCCACTTGTTTCTGGAAAGCTAAGAGTAAGTAATGAGTAGTTACAATATGGATTGGATGGAAAAGCAATCTGGATAGCTGTGCTACATAGGATTAATTAGGCAAATCCTCTTAGGTTTGATTAGCCATTGCTTAGATCTACAGTTTATTTTGCCATTGATTGCTCCTGTTAATGTCTCCTTTCTGTCAAAGTTTATTACTTGGATTTCAGTTTGGCATCATACGTTTTTTGTGTCAAAATGAAGTGCCACTGAATTAACTCACACCCTTCCAAATAATCAGCAGAGTAACACCTGGAGTAAGTTCAAATCAGTTTTGGCATTCTTTTAAGAGTCTTTTTAATAATAAACTTCTTGTAAGGGTAATTTCTGTTTTGTTCAGCAAAAGATGTATTACGTCTTTTTAATTTGGCCTTTGATATTAAGCTACAGGGCAAATGGCCATCTGTATCTGCTAATAAGGATGAGTAAATGCTTACTCATGGAGATGAAATGGTTCCTGCAGTACGCTCTTCCTAAAAAGCATATGTTGTTGATATTTCTGGCCAACCTTTAATATTTTTCTCCTTTTTCATTAACGCAGTGAAACTGTGGTTTTATTTCTGTAAAATGGTTCTTGTAGCACCATCAGTAAAAAATAACGAAGGTACTTGCTCTACTCTAGACTTATTTTGATAATGTATAGTGTAAACTTGAAAAATTCAAAGTGCTTGTGTTGCAGGTGTTTCACTGATCACTGTTCCTTATCTCACACCCGCCAACTTTTTCTTACTGGAATATGCCATTCTTCAGGAATAAGAAGGGAAAGGACAGAGGAGAAATAAAAATTCTTACAAGAAATACAATTTTTGTCCCCCTTGGCCCTCAAGAGGCACAGAAAGTACAAGTCAGGCACTTCAGGATAATAGCTAAATGGCTCAGCCAGCTGAGGATATGCAAGAAGGCATGGGAGGAATTGGGCATTTCAGTGGGTGGTAATCAGAGTTTCATCAGCGCTGGGATTTCATATTGTTATACAATGTTTTTGTACATGTCAGGGCAAGGCTTCATGAGCACAAAATCTTGAAGAGCAGTGTCTCTGTTTTTAGTACTCCTGCAGAACAATGTGTTAGTTAGAATTTATGGCAAATACTTGTTCAGTAGTCCTCCAAGTATTGCTTCTTCTAGAAGAAAGTATTATGTCTGGAATTCTATTTCACCTTGAATGTCCTAGAAAACTTATCTTCATCTATGATTGATCAGCTGATCTGACCAGATCAGATGATAATCTAATATGATCTGGTCTAGGGGAAGGTGTCCCAGCTCAGGGCACGGGGGTGGAACTAGATGAGCTTTAAGGTCCCTTCCAACCTAAACCAGTCTGTGATTCTATGATCTTCAAAAGCAAATTATATTAGAAATTTAACTCTTAGAATACAATGCTTTTTAATAGAAAATCAACTGAATATTGTAGTTGTTTCTAAAACTCTCTTCTTATAAGAAGAGGCAGACCAGAATGCTAGTTGGAAGAGACAAGTGGGGAATGCAGATGATTAAATAGTGCCCTCATAGCCTTCCCATTCCTTAAGCTGGTGCAGGAGCCAGGTGGGTGACTGTGAAAGATGAGAACTATCCCAGTTTACTTCTGTCTGACAGCCCCCTTGGGAACCATTCCAGCAGACAGGCAGGTTTGGAGTACAGCGTGTGCCCTGGCACACCTCTGTGCTGAAGGCACGAAACTGTGCTCCAGAAACCTCTTCCCAGCATTGATCAGAATTCTGGCACACAAGGAAGAGGAAGACCTCCTTTTGAGTGTGCAGGAGGACAGCTCTGGAAATGGGAAAATAATCATGCAGCCCAGGAGAAGTATGTTCTTGATATAGGATTAAAAAAAAATAAATATTAAATGTGATTACATTTAACACTGTTAAACTTCCACAGCATTGGCTAACTGTAAAGTTCAGTCTCATTCAAAGAAAATCAAAACTTTGCTGATAGTACAGCTGACTTTTTAATTCCTGACAGACTACTACAATCCATTATGATTTTCCTTAACTGGAATGTGAATTTACTATAAAGCTTTTTCTGAGTGAGGAAAAAAAAAACAACAAACCAAAAAAGCACACTTTTCCCATTGTTTCTCTTTGTTTCCTTGGGCTGGTTTTCAGTCCTGCTGTGTTGTTGGACATCAGGGCATAAGACAACACCATGACTCCTGTGGACACATCCATGGGTGGTTTAGCTCAGCACTGAAATGGTGTCAGTGAGAGGAAATTCTGCAGGTGACTGCAAAATCTGTCGCCATATGTCTCCCATTCCATGACTGAAGGGGAGAGTTTGATAAACATTGAGAAGTCTTTGGCAAAATGGTACAATTAATACCCACCAGCTTGATGCTGGGAGAAAGATGAGCTTAAGCTCTGAGCCATGTGTACCTTCCCTTTCTGACAGTCTTCTAGATAATGTTGGGGGGCAGCCCCACATATCATTGGTGGGTTTCATTCCCAGCCTGCCAAGAACCATTTCAGATAATAAAGCAACATGATGAGTACATGATTGGCAGCAATTACAGTTTTCCTGAGCCACTGCTTGGTCAGAAACTGATACTGGGGCACTGTCAGTCAGCACTTGGTGCTGTGGGATGGGATGTACCAGTTGGCCTCATGAGACAAACTCATTTCAAGAGCTTTAATAATAGTGGGGAGTGACTCTCAATGAATGAGGAAACTGCTTTTTTCTTGCTTTTTTCTTTTCTTTTTAATTTTCTTTTTTTTTTTAAACAAAACCCTAAACCAAACCACGCAATTTGCAGTACCTGCACATTCCCGACACCAGGGATGGGGATTATACTTGTAAGGTTCTCTTACTGAATAAAATATTCAGAGAGGTTTTATTTTGATTAGCACCTAGATTAGGTTCAGAAAGTTTTGCTTAGTAGTCTTTTCTGGGAAATACCGATTAAACCTGGTTTAGGAAGAGACTGATTCAACTAGGTTGACAGTATTCATGCAAGTGTAGTGATTTTGTAAATACATGTCATAAATAATGGTAAAGTGTTGCAATGTAATCAAACTGTTGTATTTAAATCATGTTTTTCTGCCAATATACTTCAGTTCGGTTATTTCTGAGGGCTGTCTTGATGTGTCTTAGGTAGAAGAATCTTTCTACAGATGTCAAAGCAAACATTTTAGGGGATGTGTTAACTACCTCATTGCTAGGAACCCATGAGCAGCAACTAAGCAAAACCAGTATCCAGAGAAGAACTATGGAGAGACAGAAATATGTAAAATTGTCTGGGGAAAAAACAAAGCAGACTTCTCATTGTGATTTGTGGAAATAGGAAGCGGTGAGTTTTCTGTGGACTGAAATTAGTCCTTTTTAAGCAACATTAGATATACTCCCTGCCATAGATTACTTTTAATGGTAAAATACATGCTAGCTAGCCCAAATAAAATAGTTCTCTGAGCTAATACTGATTTAGGATTAGAGTGAAAAATAGACTTCACCTTCTCATATTAAACTAATTCTAAATTAAGATTTAAATTAAAAGGATAGAAAGAGGTCTTGAAAATAAATCACTTTGGAAGCCTCACAAATTTGTTACAGTTTGTCTAATAAGCGTCCGGCTTTAAAAATTATACTCTAAAAAGTATTATTCAGACAGGAGTGTCACCAGAGATGTTTTAAGAAGTAAGTTTGATTCCACAGTCATTTAGTGAGGGTAATAAGGTACAAAAGGGAGTGCAAAATCATTGTAAACAATGTAAATATGAATGATGCTAGAAATGACAGAATTGTCTGCCAGACCAGGAGACATTTCTGATGCTTCTGGTGAAAGACGTGCTTATTGAATTGAAAAGGGGAAATGGCCAGGTTGCTGCAATCAAGATACTCCATCACTGATCAGAAATACAGCTCTGAGCTGCTGTTTTTCTTTGTATATAAAGCAAGTCAATGAAGGAACATGAGTTAACCAGCTCATTTCTAAGCATGGCTTAGTGCAAAGGCTACAGACAGTGAATAAAGTAGTTTTAAGTGCCTTATACTAAGAACACCACTGTTAAAGAACTAGATAACTAGGCAATTTCCTATTGTATTTTTAATTAAAAGTAATATTTTGAGCTTGGAATTGAAATGTGAGAAAGTTAAAGAAGCAATTATTGAATTAAACTTGTGCTTTTCAGTATCATCTGCTGAGTGGAATGCTTTTCTGCCTTGAAAGCCCATGTAAGCAGCTAAAGCAATCTTTCACACACGTAATAGATACAACTGTTTAATAAAAAATAAATGAAGAGCTACTCATACCCTGCTGTGAAGCAGTTATTAGCTTCTAGTATAATGCATGAATTTGCATCTGCTAAAGAAATGCACTTAAATGGTAAACAATGTTTGATGACTGATAGTTACATTTTATGTGTTAAAGCAAAAAAATATTTATGTTGCTTTTGGCTTTCATGTGTAAATAGCTGTCATTATGCTGGGGTACAAAAAGCTGATTTCCCTGTCTATGTGGCATGTAATGACAAATGCAACCACCCTAACAATCCAGGGGTTTCTTTTGGTGGCTTCTTTTATGCTTTTCTCAGTATAATTTTGATCTCCAAGTACTGGGTTTTGAGAGGATGTTGGTACACACGTAATCAGGGCTTGGAGAAATGGGAAAATACCTCAGTAAGATTTTGACCCCATCCATGTCGGTGATGTGATTTTTGAAGGTTCCAGTGAGGCTGATATCGTATTCTTGGTCTTCACATGGTATACACAGTTTTGTCTTTCACAAGAGGCAAAATGTTGGCAGCCCAACAATAATGAATAATGCTGGCACTGGCAAACTTTCTTCCTTCAGGAAGTAAGGGCTCCTGAGGCAGGTGGGCAGCTGGTGCACTGCTATGACTCTGCCTATAGTGCTGGCCAACATTGTCTCTTCTTTCCTTTTATACCCCCTTTTTCTGTCAGAATCCATCTGTCGTCTCTTGTCTGATACTTAGCTAGCAAACTCTGTAATATTTAATTCAGAAGCCATCATTTTGGTTTCTATTTTAGGTGACTCCTGACCATGAAAGTCTGTTCCATAATTTGGACTCTGTTAATATTACTGTTCCTATCTCTATCAAAATTAATACCAGTATTCTGTGTATTTCCACTAACTCCTGTTAGTAATTTAAGCGTTATGTGATTTTGATTGAGTTTTATGTAGTAGTTATAACAAAGACTAGTAGATATTTGAATGGTAACTTAATTTTTACTATTATTCCAGCATTGATCTTAATAGCTGTATACATAAGAAACTTGATAAATAAAATATTCAGTGTGCAGTTTTTCTTCTGTAATCAATAATCATCCGGAGCCATATTCATCCTAGAAATAATTTTCCTGACCATAATGGGTTTGCACCAGGAATTTATTTAGCCAGTGTTGCTTGTGTTGTTTGTAACTGTCCATTAGCTTCCTTTCCTTTCTGCAGTGAGATGGGAGAAGATCAGGGCTCAGCCATCATGATGCTGATCCTCATGGCCTGTTCCTGAATGTATTAGAATTGATAACTAATACCACTGGTGGTGATAGTGTTCATATTGTGTGATTAACAACTACAAAGAAGAAATCTAGATATAAAAGGAAAGTGCATGAGGTGTAGGGAGGAGAGCGAAGCTACTATCAGGACTGCTTTTCTTCGTGTTGGCTATAGTGTAGGATCTGGTACCCCGTGTGTGATGCTCGCTGCTGTTGCCATGGAGACTGCTGAACACAGACCTTCCGTCCACCTGGGACCTCAGTTGCATGGGGGAAGCCGTCAGGATTTCTCTCCAAGTAATGATTTCATTTCCATGGTCTAGGGTTTTGTAATCTCTGCTTTAGTATAAATGAGAAATGTGTGAATAAAAACTGGTCGCGCACATGTACGCTAAATACTTAGGGCTCAAAAACAGGTACCTTAAACCAGTGAATTAAATGGCATTGCTTTTACTCTATAGACAGATTGGTTGAAAAGTCCACACCTATAGCAATAGTAAATACTGGTTTTTTTCTGCTCTTTTTCATGCCTTAATTTTGGGATATTTCAGTCTGTGTCCTAACACTTGCCCTTTTATCCATGACCTTGGGCTGCTTTTAGGTGTTTTTGTGAAACATGAGTGGTAGGTGATATATTTCCTCACCTATCTGCACTTCTAGGATGCACTTTTAGGACATTTTGAGGTATTACCCAGAGTAAGAACTCTAGTGTTTAAAGTTTATGAAATGGAATCATAAGTTCAACTGAGCATATTTTTCATTGTAATCTGAGAGTAGCCAGCTCTTTGTTTTTAAATTGTTTTATAAAACGCATATAGAAAAATAAGTAAGTCTCAAAGGTGCTTGTTGAGGAAGGAAAAGGATAAATTAATTTACACTTCTTAAATTGTATTTGTCTAGAATAGCTGTACACCTTTTCCTTTTGAAAATACGGCACAACATGTCTGAAGTACATCAATCACTGGCAGATGCACTATTTAGGTAATACCTACTGGTCCATTACCTTATTCTGAGAGACACACAGTCTGTGTTTAACAAGAAGAAAAACGGTCCTGAGGTTCAGTGCATATATTAGAACTGTAGGAATTGTGTTTTCTAAGTCACAAGTACAGTGTTGGCACAAATGACATCTTTGTAGAAGGATCTCCAATTCTGTATTTAATTGAGACCTTCTGTCTCATTTAAATAGCAGCCGAGACTGATACTATGGGCCTTTTCTCGGGCCTCTGTGGCCTGATGGCAGTTTTTCCATTACTTGTAGTCTCCTCCAAGAGAATCTACAGCAAGATTGTTTCACTGCTATTGCAAAACTCTGAAGATAATGTTAAAATCTAGCATGTACATATTCAGTAAAATCTCGTTGTGACCCAGCAAGGCTCAGACTTCCTGGTGTAGCAATCACATGTGATGCTTTGCAGTCTCTGTCACTTCATTTTCTCACCTGTTTTATCTCATCACTGTTCATTTTAGTGTTGAACATGACATGATGCCTATGACCAGGGTTTTATTTATACATAGATTTGCCATTTTCCTTTCGATTTCTGCTTGTCACCTTCTTTTAAACATGAGATCATATATGTGTAGGGTTGTATTCTCTGTTCCGATAACAGAGTGGTAGTTATATCAAAAGATGATAAAGCCAGAAAAAACAACCAATTTCCTGTCTGCCTTCACCCCAAATCTAACTAAAATGTTACATGGGTAGACACACTGTCTCTAAAAACTGATGCTGTGGTGATATTTTAGTGTATTTTACACAAAAACATTTGTTGTTTAATCAAAAGTCTTTGTAATCTAAGAAAATAACATGAGCTTTACATCTTCATAACAGCAGTATGCTTAAAGAAGAAAAGGCAAATGAAAATATTTATAAACCTTTTCCTACTATTAAAATGCTTATAAACTTTAAAAGTTACAAGCTAAGCCATGGCCACCATCTACTGCACATGCAGTTAGCTAAGTGGAAATGTTACCTTATCTTCCCCTCCATTGTTTGAAGAGAGATTGCTTAGAGGTTACAGTATTTGGTGGACCATAATGACTGGCTGCAGCTATTGTTCTTGTGATGTGATACCTTCTGCCAAGTGTTTCATTACTAGGAGTGGACATGGTGTGTTTCACTGGGTCAAAACAATTCATTAAACTGCTGCTGAAGGCCACATTTTCCTTTGGAACAGATTTGGGCTGTTAGTGGTTTGGAACAGAAAAATAAGACAAAATAAGCACAAGCTAGCTTTTTAACATTTGGGAAATTTCTTCAGAATATTTGTGTCTCAGAATGAAGACATTTATAGGAAAATGAGTTCTTAGAACATAGAAAGAAATGTTTTGGATTTTTTCACTGTATAATGGTTTAATCTGGTTTCATAACCCAGGGGATTAAAACGTGCTTGTTCGTTCTGTTGTTCATTCTAGCAGGAGAGTCTCTAATGTGGTAATTTCAATCTTTAGGAGATATTTTTAACTCGTATTTCATTAATGATGTCTCGGGGGGG
>NDXB01003609.1:0-49467 GCA_002631895.1 Agapornis roseicollis | reverse complement strand
TATTTTTTTTTTTATGTGTGGGGGGGGGGGGGGGGGGGGGGGGAATAGGGAAGACTTTAAGATACCTGCTTTTAAAAAGTAGGAAAACAGATGGGTGAGTTCCTGATGTATTAAGCTCTTAAGGGAGGCTGTAGGTGAATATTTGCAAGCCATATGCAAATTGACTTGGGTAAAACTGCTTCTTGGGAAGGATTTGAGCCAAAGACAAGATTAGTAGCAGGACCTTTCATCAGTGCAACAAAAGGGCTGTTTGGTTTGGTTAGATTTTAATGTGCTCAGACTCTAGCTGCTGATAGCAAAGTCCTGGCTCAGTCCTCAAGTGCTCTGACAGTGAAGTTGGAAGGACCCAGGTAATGAGGTGGTCTTCCATTTAATTCTAAAATAGTCTTGGATACGATTCACTGCCTGGCAGATTTAAACTAGGCTGCACTCCTTTCTGCTGGGGTTTGTGAGGGACAGTGATGGATTTGTCATCACGATAAAACTTCTCTTTGCCATGATAAATCATCAGCCCAAACTAGGAGTCAATTAATCAGACTATTTACTATAAAAGGCTTTGGAATGTGGCCCAAAAGCACAACCCTGGGAATCTTTATTCAAGTAAATAGTTTTCCTGGAGTCAGTGGATCTGTTAATAAGCAGCTACTCACTTGAGTAATGTAGGATTATGTTTTAATTCTGTAATTTGACTGCCTGCTTATGTTTAGTGACGTTTCTTTGTCGGAATGATGCGTTTTGGGAAGTGAGGTCAGCTGGAACATTTGTGGTGTTCATCTGTCTGCAGCCCTTGATCTTGCAATGTATCAGTCCCTAAAAAAAGAAGTGATTACTCAACTGTAAGTCTGAAATGGTTGGTAGTGTTAGTGGATGGTACCCTATGAATATTCTCAAGTGTAGGGTGCAGAAATGATGCTAATTTCAAGAAATAGTAGAAAGTACAATATTTTCTATTAAAGGTTTTACAAATTAACACTATATAATTGTTTTTTTAGTTTTAAGTAAGGGGTTTTTTTGGGGGGGGGTGTTTCTATTTTGAAAAGTTGGTTTTCTCCTCTGTATAAACAGCATTTCAATGTCATCTTTTTATCTTAAGTAAAAATACTTTTCCCCGATGTTTTGATATCACTAATTTGGTAACATTATTTTTACTATGCTCCAAAATGAAACATAGCTCCTATAGCCAGCAATTTAAAGCTGCATTTTTCTTTTTTATTTTGAAATCTGTCAGTGTGATTCTGTGTTACCATTCTTACTTTTCATTTATGGCCTTGGATGTTGTTTTTCTCAGATTATATCAGATTCTCACAGTTCTGTTGTGGAGTATTCTGATATGGTAAAATATTATATTTATCCTTGCCAAATTAGAATCTCAAAATCAGAAACACAGTGGATTCTTGTACACATTTAACATTTGTTAATCCTAACAATCACTTCAAATTATTGTCCTGCTGGAGGGAGAGAATAAAAAATGTGAGTATTAAATATTCTTCTGTGAAAACACCAGAAAGGCTACATGAACATAGCAAGACTCTTACAAGAAAATTTACAGCTTCAAACTACAAATTTACATTATCATGATACATTTCATGAAGATCTACCCTTTCCTTGTGGATCTCCTAAGGTGTATGCATGAGGAATGAATTTGATCAGGCTTATGGTATTGTTTTGATCAAGACCTTATAATAGTCTTCCAGTATGTAAAGGGGGCCTACAAGGAATCTGGAGAGGGTCTTTTGACAAGGGCCTGCAGTGACAGGACAAGGGAAAAAGGCTTTAACCTGACAGAGGGGAGATTTAAGTTGGATATTAGGATGAAGTTCTTCCCTGTGAGGGTGGTGAGGCCCTGGCACAGTTTGCCTAGAGAAGCTGTGGTTGCCCCATTCCTGACAGTGTTCAAGGCCAGGTTGGACAGGGCTTGGAGCAACCTGGTCTAGTGGAAGGTGTCCCTGCTTATGGCGGTGGGTTGGAACTGGATGAGCTTTAAAGTCTCTTCCAACCCAAAGCAGTCTGTGATCCTATGATACATCTATGGCTCCTACAAAGATGCAAAAACAGACTGAAAAGGAAAATAGAGGTGGAAAAATACAATACCATGTACATTATAGTTCACATGGTCCAGGAAAAATGTTTAAACTACGCTGTAGAATACTATATTACTCTTAACTATGGTCCTCTGTAAATGTGAACAAGAGCTTAGTATAGCTTAAGACATCTGTCAAATCTACACCTATTGATGTACTATGAGCGCAAGCAGAGAAATAAGTGTTTCACAGTATCCCTGAACAAAATCATCCTCGACAAGTGGAAGGGTGACATTGTTTTTAAATGAAGTGGTCCCAGCTGGTTGTTTCAGAAACTGTGGCACTTAAAAGAACAGTAAGGTTGGAAACAAACATCTTTTTATTAAAAAAAAAAAAAAATAAATCTGAAAATCCTAAGCTGAAGTAGTAATTATTTACATAATTTCAAGATAAACCCTTGATATTTTTCCAGACCTTGATACTGGTCTTCAGCACCAACTCTTATAATTTGCTTCTATTGGGTTGCATCAGACCCAACATCAGAGGTTTCCTGCAGTTTCTTTTAATTTTTCAACAAAGAGACGTAACAAATCAAGGCTGATTTTTTATTCTTTGATTTGGTGTGTGCTTGCTTTGTTTGGGTTTTTTTTGGAAAGCTGTAAGTCCTTGCACAAGATTGGCTGCCCACCATTTTTCTTAAGGAAAGCCATCTAAGAGGCAGCTCATCTCAAGTCAGCCAGATTTATCTACATCATAATCAAAAACATTTTAAAGATTCCTTCTGCTTTTCCTTAGACTTACCATTTGGGGCACCATGTTATTATCTTTGTATACAAGACAAGTTAATTTCCTAAGAGTTACCATTAACACTTGGTAGAATTTGAATTGGCAATGTCAGAATGGTGTGTGAGGTTCCTTAGAACTTAGATTTTAACTTACAACTTAGAATTTAGATTTTAAGGGTTGAGGGAAAAGCAAGCATAAAGACAGGCAAATGAAGAATCTTTTCAGTCTGGTTTTCACCTTTGGAAGAGCCACAGAAGTGGATTGATCTTCATATGTACCTTAGGAGATCCTCAGGGAATGGTGATGCCTTCATGAGAATGAATATCGGCATGAGCACAGCCCTTCAACAAAGCCCCAGAAAGCACCACCAGCCCATGGAGGTGTCTTCTGTCCTTTGTGGTTTTTAAATCTTATGGAGGATCCAGGTTGTTCATTTCTCTTGCAAATTAAACAGCAAGCAAGAAACAAAATACCCCCCTGCCTTTTCTTTTAGTCCTTTATTAAAGCTGGTTTAGTAAAGTAAGTAGTATTTTGATGCAAAAAACCCAAAACCAACCAACCAAACACAACCAAAAAACCCCACCCCAAACAATGAAGTGGAAAATAAAAGCTGAAATACATGTTTGAATATCCATGCTTATTTTTGAAAAGTACTTAAATAATGTGAACTGCATAGAGAAACCTGTGTTTTTTAATTGAAGAAACATAGTGCTTCTGAACTGACCTTCCACTCGTTGCAGAAAGAGCAAAGTGTATGTTTGCTTTAAATTTGAAAGTAATCTTCCATTTATGCCCAGCAACAGAAGGGTGGATTTCACATGTCTAGCAAACAAATCTATGGGGAGGGCATCTGGGGAACTTTGAACTAGGTTTATCTGAATATGATGGTAATCAGTGGAAAATGTAAAATTGAATGTTT
Organism: Agapornis roseicollis; assembly: GCA_002631895.1. Lineage (NCBI taxonomy): Eukaryota > Metazoa > Chordata > Aves > Psittaciformes > Psittacidae > Agapornis > Agapornis roseicollis. The sequence continues at coordinate 45,741 of NDXB01003609.1, read as the reverse complement.
ATGTTTTAGAAAAGCTCTTTTTATCAATGTAACTCTGATCCCTTTACAGGTTTCAGCAGAAATTTGGCTCTTGAAAGGTTTTAATCCAAAGGCATCCTGCTCAATGCTTTGTCTCATAACACAAGTCATACTTCAGTGACAGTTACATCAGTTTAAAAAAATACTTTAAATAAGGGATTGAAAGGATAAAAACCATAGTTAACTCTGTCCAGTCTTCTTTCTGTTTTGGGACGATAAATATGGTAAGCATAGAATATTTCAGCCAATACGAAAAACAGTGTAGTGATACCATAATTTGAAGTCCTACCACAAATTAATTAACTGCTTGACATATACTGCTAAATACTTCAGGAAAAACTAAAGACTATGGCTATGAAAAGGTTTAGAAAAGAGAAAGCTTGAGAAAAAGAGAAATTGAAGTGGAACTGTCCCCTGTTTCAGCCTCCTTCTGTGGATGAGTGCTTGCTGCTCATACTCCACAGGTTAGGTGATTACAGCCTGGATACGTTCAGTGGCCACAACATTGTGTTGCCAACCAGCATGCTTCTGGGCTGTTTAGATTTCGTAATTTCTTCCCAGAAAGCTAAAATGAAGTCTGCACAGCCCTACCTGCTAGCTGATGAGGAAAAACTCTGCCTTCCCCTGTTTTGCTGGGTGAGTTGAATCTGCTAAATGGAGGGTTATGAATGGGACAGTTCAACTGAACATGTGGAGAACAGATCAAGGAAATCATAAGAAAGCAGTTCTTCCCCTTTTGAGAGGGGTGGACTTTGAGCATGGCTTGCTGTTTCATGCAGTTGCACCCTGTGTTATTAGCGACCAGGTGAAGGGCCTGGTGGATGGAATTACAGCCCTACAGTCTCGCCTTCTCCCAGCCCTTATCTTTGTTGTTTGGCTCTTCTGGGTAGCTCTAATAGCACAGCCTTGTTCAGGACTCAAATTTATTCAAGAGTTAAGAGCTCAGCTGATCTAAACAACTCCTAACCTGATATAAACAACTCATACTGGCCGTAAAAAGTGTTTTGATGATACAGCTTATAGCAGTTTGATGAGTAAAACAAATTGTTCTAGCCAAAGCATTTTCTGTCTGTGTCTACGCTTGGGATTTTGATAACAAAAATAGCACAAAATATCATTGGTAGTTGTGCTGCCAGAAGTTCTCAGCCTGCGTTTGTCCTCAGATCGTCTCTTTTTGCTGCATAATAGATTACATCGACTGGAAATATCTTCTTCTTTAACTTCTGTTTCTTCTTTCCACTTTGAGCGCTCACATCTAACAATTGCTTAATCCTCACATCTAACAATTGCTTAATCCTCTGTAAAGGTTCAGGAACGAGGTGAAATAGAGGCCTGTGGAGAGGTGTGGTGTTTCAGTGCTGAAGTTTATAAATGAATATAAATGACATGGGCCTCCCTTCACAGAGTTACTTAAGTACTTTGAAACAAAACACTCCCCTCAGTGTGGTATCAGTAGTCCACACTACTTACAGGTGTAACAGGAGTTTCCGTATTAACCGCTCAGCTGCCTGTGAGCGCACAATACCTGCCAAGAGAAAATCAGGGCAAGAATGTGTTCACTGTTTTTCAGCTGACAAAAAAATCATGCAAGGGCTTCTTAGGCAGTCACGTTTAACCTCTGATAGAAATGTTCATCAGTGTTTAAAATTCGGTGACACATCTCATGTTGCCTTACAGCATGTCATGGGTAGTTAAAAACTCTTCTGTGCCCAAAGGAAGCCTTACAAGCAGTCAAGTGCCACAGGAGGTTTGGCACTTCAGCTTGTTGTAGCACTACTGGCCCTTTCATGCCAGGCAGACCCTGGCATGAGGTTTGCACAGGGAAGCCTTCAATTGAAACAAAATCCAAGTGAGGACAAACACTGGCTCTTCAGAGAGCTGCTGTGCTCCACAAAAGCAATTGGAGGAGTTTCAAAGAGATTTGAGAGTTTGATTACACGCTGGTGATGTTCCCATTGTAGGCTGAGGGGAAGTCTGGCTTCATATGATTAGCAAAAACTGGAATGTGAGGACCAGCCTTATGGTGGTGAGATGTTTTGGGGGGCTGTGTTATGTAGCAAAGATGACCAACTCAAAACTCCAGAGAGAGACCAGTGTAATGGGAGAAGTTTATCCCTTTTTTTCTAAACCTGAATTCTATTTGTAAAAGTTGGTGAAAATCACGCAGGCATATCAGCAGAGTATTCGATTCACAATTTTGTCTGCTTTTAGAGGATCGGTCTCATTCGCGTTCACCATATTTGGGTCAGTTTTGTTATCAAAAACTTGCATGGTGAAAAATAAGAGACCTAGAAATAGTTCTTAAAAGACAGCTGTAAAATATACATCAAGACTAGTTAGTAGCTGAAGAGGAGGATTTGGGGATATTTCATATATCCCAAGTGTTTAATTTGGAGCGACATGTATGCCAGTTTATATCTGTGGATGGAATACTGTCACAGGCTGAATCAGCAGATATTTAATGCTTTGGTTGATGAAGTCATTTTGGAGTTTGTATGGTTACAGCAAGAATGTTTATCAACAATTCAAGTCTTCTGAAATAGATTATAGGATAATAAAGCATGTATCTGAGTAATTCCAGAGGATGTTACTTTTTTGGGAGACGTGTGAAGAGAAGCTTGATTAATATCTGTAAAATTAGTAAGCAAAAGATGTGATGAGCGGCTCTTGAGAGCTGTAATTTACTAAAACTGACACCCACCTATTTTTCTCCACCCCTAAATTATATGTCTCATTACTTATAAGACTGCATATTGGTGACGTGATGGTAGCAACTCCATTGTTAGGTGTTGGTACTTCCGTACAATAACTCTGTCTTCTCCAATTAATTAAGTCAAATTCTGTCTTCATATCTGATGATATTAGCAGGGCTGGACCTAAACGAAGGTTAAAATCAAGCAGACAAGCATTAAAAATCCTGGAACAGGGAGTGCGAGAAAAATAGGGGAGTACACAGAGTTGTGCAAGTAAATAAATTCTTGGTTATTTTTGGCAAGAGGTGGAGAAGCACGTGATGACCAGTTGTAGCCAAGGATTTATCTTGGGGCTCACTGCTTTATAGGCCAACAGCAATTCCTTTTTTTGCCCTGCATCAGCTGAATACTATTTAGGGTCAAGAATGCTGTTTGCAGAAGTTGACTAGTCCTACAAGCAACCACTAATATTTAAGTGATGTGTAACATTAGGGACATGTGGGTACTGAGGGTGCATCCTGTTGTTTTGGCAAGAGCTGAGCAAGGCAGAGTGATGGACTGTACTGTGGGATGCAACGTGGTCATTACGTTTGCTGCGTCCTGTTACTTCTGTAGCCAGTGGTGTGTCTGACGGTGTCTGGCTGTGGTGGCAGGGGCTGCTCAGCAGTGAAAGATGGCAGGCTGGACCTAGAAGGTTGGTGCTTCACTTTCAGGGCTGGGAAGGGGACTCACTTCATTTTATAATGCAGGAACCCTAATTTAAACAAGTCTGGCGTTGACATGTTCATGCTCATCTTGCCATCTTCTAAACTCCAGTTTTTGAGTGTTGGGTCTTTTCCGTGGTGCATTCCGCATCCCAAAGGTCTGTGAATGATGTTACAGGAGCTGGTGGCCAAGGAGATGGGGACGAATTGCTCACCATTTTTGCTTGACAATTAGGAGTGTGAGCATTGGAGGACCACTGGGGGTTTGTGGGTGCTCCTCGAGGAGCTCACATGAAATTGCCTTCCTCCGGGAAGCAATGGACTGGGGTGGGTAGAGGAGAGTTCGCGGTGGGAGCATCTCAAGTTGCCCTCGCAGGTCTGCCTCGGCCTCGCCGCTAACCTGCAGCTTGGCGGGGTGATAGCCACGCACCTGCGCGGCCCCTCCGGGTGCGCGCCCGGCGTAACTTAGGCGCTCGGCTTCGCCCAAGTCCCGGTTGCCATGGCGGGCGGGGCAGCTCTGCCTTTGCGCGGCGGGACTGACAGAGCGCTCCGGCGGGGCCGGGTGGCGGCGCTGCCGCTGAGGAGCTGGGCGGGCGGCGGGAGGGCCCCGCAGGTTGGCCCCCTCAGGCTGGGCGCGGGGCTGGGGCACGCCGGAGCCCGCAGGCCCCCTCCGCAGAGGCCCCGCCGCTCTGTGGCGATGGGCGGCAGGCGCCGCTAGGCCGGCGCGGGCAGGGCAGCCGCGGAGGCGGGAGGAGGCGTAGGAGGCGGCGGCCGGGGGCGGGCTGGGTCCCTCCCCGGGAAGATGAGGCGGAGGCCCGGGCTGCCGAGCGGGCTGAGCTGGGGCGCTTCCCTCCCAGCCGCCAGGACAAGATGGCAGCGGCCAAGGCGGCGGCGGCAGGAGCGGCGGGGGTGAGGCGCTGAGCCCGGCAGAGCGGCGCTTCACCGTGGCGCTCCCGGACATGCCCAGGGTGGTGGCGGCGGCGGCAGCTCCAGATCGGACGCCAGCGCGGCCCGCTCCGTGAAGGTGAGCGCGGGGCCGTCCCCGGCGGGCGGCGCGGGGAGCCTCCTCCGCCGGCACTGTTTGTCTCTTTCCCGCGGGGGGCTGCGGGGCGGCGGGCCGGGGCAAGCCCTTACCCCCCTGCCCCGGGTGCGGTAGGCACGGTGCACCGCTGCCCTTGCCGGAGCGCTGTGGCGGGGAGCGGGCACTACCGTTTCCCCTTCCTCTTCCCCTCGCCCTCGACGGCGCCTGCTCCGCCGTGCCCGCGAAGTTCCCCAGTCCCCGGCGCAGGGTGCCCGGGTGCCGGGCGAGGCCGCCGCCGCCGCCGCTCGGTGGAGGAAAGGCGTGGCCGCCCGCCTCGCCCGTTACCGGCCGCGGGGCTGTGGCGGGCCCGGGCGGATCGTGGCTGCGCGCCGCTCCCTTCCCGGGCTCTCCGCGGCCGCCTCCTTCTCGCACCGTGCTCTCAGACTGGCGGCCGGTGTTTCCCCGCGCTCCGCCGGGGGTCCCGGGGCGGTGCCCGGGTGCGGCGGCGGCGGCGGCTCCTCGTACCCCGGCGGGACCCAGCCAGCGTCCCTCGGCCCGAGCCCCGAGCAGAGCCCCGCGGGAGCCGCTGCTCCACGCTGGGCGGTGGCTGGGATCGGGCGGGGAGCGAACGGTGCTGCGGGGCCGATGTAAATAAACACAACTGGAAAGGAAGTTGGCGCTTCAAAATTTGGTCAGTTCTCAAAACCTAGCTGTGTAAAAACAGGCGGGGGGTGGTATTGTTGCCGGTGGCTTTAACGTGGTGATTGCAGCGGGGATTGTGCTGGGTTTGTGCTGGTTCTTGATTCGTCGTGGGGATCAATTATAAACCTGACAGATGCGTTTGCGTGTGTTTAACGCTGTAGGAAATGGTGGTTTTAATTTTTTTTCTTTTTAAGTTGTACTTTACGTTAAGCCCTCAACCATCAGTGCTCTGTGCGTACGTATATATAAATATCTTTCTTTTGAGGCTATACTTTTGTTACGAACCGTGCGTCTGACTTGGTGCCAAACCCGGCAATGGTTTCCTTTTTTGTTAACTTTGTGAGTTGTTTTGAGATTCCCAGGCTTGCCTTCCCAGGAATTATGTGGCTCTCTGATGTTTTTGTATCTTCCTGCTTGTGTACAGCTGTGTCTATTTCAGTTGGTTTTGTATCTTTAAACTGTGGGAAAAAGTGCAATTGACACCAGAGACAATTACATTGAGTGGAGCTGCAGTTGTTGATTACAATGCATATTTCTCTGGTTATTTTTTGCCGTTGGTATTACCCCCCATTACATCATTTGCAAAAAGTTTCTGCTGTGATTGGTTTTACGGGAAGTAGAAAAGCTTGGTTGGGCTGTGAGGACTGACTTGGTGACATAATAATGTCGTAACGGGGTAAATTGGCTAAGGGTTTCTATAAATGAAGTTTAAGATTCACGCAGTAGCTATCTAATAAGCGTGCAGCCAGCAAAGAGATTAATTAAGCACCTGGAAAATAGGTCAGGTCTGTATTACAGAGCAGCATGGTGAGATCGCAAATAAATAGAGCAAAGTGTTAGCGTGGACTTACCGGGGGAAAACTGATTGTGATAGAACAGTGGCGGCTGCTTTATCTGTGCTGCCGCGAGCCATTTATGGTAGTGCTCGGTGAGATGGTGTTTATCATCACGGAAAACAGGAATTCAATAGAGTTTGCACTGAGTGTATTTATTGCCAGGGACTTGCATTGTAGTGCGAGTTCTCCTGCTTGCTCAGGGGCTGGCATCAGTTGCGCTTGTGAATTATTTTTCTCATAGCTGCATTTGGCTAGATGCTCTTAATTCTGATGGGTGGTGGTGTGCTCCTCTCCGGCCTTGAGGACTCTTTGTATACAGAGAGATTTCATCAGCTGGAATAAAGTTGCATTGAAAAATTTCCTGGAAAGCTGCCCCTGACCTGGGGTCTCTGTTGGGATGTGTGGGTTTTCTTCTGTTCCGTGTTTTTTGTATTTGCATGTTTTCTCCCTCCTACCTTTCAAATAACTACCTACAGAAACAGGAAAATGAGACCGTCTCCTGCATAACGAGATGCCAGAGACAAAGGCAGGGTGTGGGGAGAAAGAGTGAGCTTTCAACTCATCCTGCATAAGATACAACTGCTAGAAATATTAGAAGGTGTATGTGCTGCTTCTCTTGCTGTGTGCTTCTACTTACAGCAGTTGCTTCAAAACAAATACTGTTTTGGAGGTGCTTTTTTGAAAGGTATCTGTCAGCTTAATCATGTCTGTTCAAGGGGATGGGACGCTGAGCAGCACTTCCAGAGGCAGCATTGGCTTATCAGCTCCTGGGTAAAACAGAATTAACTACGCTTAATTCTTGTGATAATCCCAACCTAAATGTGTAGGAATGTCAGGCTGTGCTTCTCCAAGCTTGTATGTTTAGGGATGCACCTTTCTGTGCCATTTTTCAAGGGCTTGCACTCTTACTGGTTTTAGAATGGTTTTCTCTTTAACAGCATATATTCTCTTTCTTGCATCTTCCATCCTGCCAGTATGTTGATTATAGCATCAAAGATCCTTTCGACAAAACACTGCGTTTTGAAGCAGGAATTTTGTAGTTGGCTTTCTTTGCATGTATGTGTGTAGGGGAATAAAAGCATTGGTAAGAGGAGCAGCTTTGTTGTGTGAGGCTGAATGTCTATTTGAGAGGACCGTTAAATACAGAAGGAAAACTTATTTTAGTTGAGCTGAATCTTGGATGTTGCAGTGTGAAGCAGGCCTGTGAGGTCTTGTGGCACACAACTGCTAGGCACATAGAGAATAGCTACTATAGGCAGTTTTGTTTTCTGCATGGAACTTTGTGGAAAAAAGCAGAGACCATCCATGCTTTTTGAAATCCTTTTATTAGACCAGCCTTATCCTTGCTGTGTATGTGATGATCTCATTCCATCTGCAGAAGCATTACAGCTGAGGTAGGCTGCTCTGTCGCCTAACAGCAGTGTGAGTTGGCTAGAGGGCAGACCTGGGAATCAACTGGTGTTCCTCGACCAAGGAAGGAAGAAATGTGGGAGTAGGATGCTCTCGTGGTGATACCAGCTCTCCTCAGTTACACGTCGCTGTTTTGTGAGACAGTATCCCCCTTTCATATGTCAAGAAAGCTCGTTCGTTCCTTTCTGTGTTTTCTGGGTTTCTTCCATTAGCTGATGATGTTACAGTATCTCAGTTAGAGGAGAACTTCAGAAGTCCTGGCATAGGATTAATTTGATGAAGAAAATATCCTTAGCACTTTGCGGAAACTGTGGAGCTCCAGCAGATGGGTTATGTAAACTCATAGCTAGTCAAATACTTACTTTCAGCTGGCCTATGGCATTTTCTTGCCTTTGAAAAGAAGGGTAGTGAGAGCTGAGCTTGATGGTGGGGACTTTTTACTAAGTTAATGTTTCTGTTCCTGAGTCACTGAAATACTGTTTTTCTTCAGATATCTTGACTGAAAATCTGAGACAGAGTGGAAAATAATGTATTGCTTTCAATCCAGGTCTTGGAAGAAAAGCTTATTCTTTGGGTGAAGGATGAGATGGATCTCTAAGCATCTGAAACTGGTTCAGAACTCTGGATGGGTTGTGTGCAAAACAAATATGAAGGAACTGGCAAGGATGAGCACTGTTGGAGATAGCAGATGAGTATGCAGTGCACCTTGAATGTGATTTAACTACATTTAGAACACCTTTCTCTATGCTATGGTATGGGTTATCTTTGAATTCTGTAGGCAGTGAGCACCCTCTATTTGACCTGATATAACCTGTAATGAAGCACAAAGCCTGGAAAATCCTGTTACCTGTTCTTGGCCTCCCTGCCCTCCCTCCATAGACCATTGGAATATAAAAGAGACAGAAGCTCTTGAGATTTTTAGAGAAATGAAAGCTCTGTTTCTCCTCAGAGCTGCTAAATTTTGAGTGTCAGATGAGCAGAGGAACAACATGTAATTGTGAAAGTGGGTTGTAATCTGTGGCTTTAGTTGATAGTGTAGTATTTCCTACAGGGTAGGTGCTATTGTCCTCCTTCCCCCCCTTAATTCTTCAGTTTTATTTCAATGTAGTGAATGTTGGGAAAGATGGCAAGAAGTGGTTTGAGTCTTGCTTTTAGGTGCAGTTTGGGGATAATATTTGTACAGGTTTATAGTATTGTTTTGCATAATGTCACTTCTTTTTTCATACAGTGTCTTGATGTTCAACTTTAATTTTCAGAGTGGTTAATTTTCTGACAAAGTGGGGTTAATCTCTTGCTTAGTAATTTTGCTTGGAAACGGAAGGAGAGCCAAATAACTGGCATGGTTTTTAAGCAAATCATGTAGTTTAGTTCTGGTTTGGTTTTGTGGGTTTTTTTTTATCTTACTCAGTGACTTGGAATCAGTTTAAGTTCACAATATCTCTGTTATTAACTTTTCGTATTTAATAGCCCCATCATTCAGTAAACTTTTTGTGCAGTCTATGTTCACCTTATATTTTCAGAATAAAGCAGGAAATACTCCTTTTTGGAAGTACGCCCTTTTCTTCAACTCTGCTGTGCCCTACAACAGTTGGATGAAGAATGAAGCCTTGGAAAAATGTTAAGTTCACGTTCCACAGCACAGCAATAAGACAAGACCCAGTGAAATACCTAAAGACAAAACAGATACAAGAAATATTTTTGTGTATTTTTAGTATTATCAAAGCTACAGCAGCTATCTAAATACTAAAAGAATAATTGGATCCTTATGTAAAGATAATTTTTATTGCATGTTGTAATACTCCCATTAAAAAATCCTATTTTTAAAATCTGTAATCTTAAACTTGTGTGACTCCATTCTTGGTGAAATAATTTAACAGTTCTAGAAAACTATTTTAGTGCTTTTAAAAGCATGTTAGAAATTAAATGTGATTTAATGCTTGTCATGTAGTAAGTCAGCTATTGTCAAACAAAAATTCCTTCATATTTGTTTGAACATCCCTTGCTGAGTATGTATGGCTCTGCAGTAACTGCCTGTTCAGAAGAAATGGTGGAAAATGTAGGGACACGAGTTCAGATCCTAATATCCATCCAGAGTCTCATTAACATCCTCCTTGGAACAGGAAGATGTGGCTGCAGTCAGAGGTGCTCACAGCCACTTCCCATACAACCACTCTCTGTTCCACTGACTTGAGCATTTCTTGCCCTTCTCTGTACTGGAGGCTCTGCTCCTTCAGGTGCGGACACTGTGATGTCCTGCAGCTGGTTTTAGGTGACGGGGACGCTTTGCCTCCAAGGCGCAAGCTTGGTAGGAACTTAAATTGCTGGGTGAGACAGATTTTTATCACAAAGCTGAAGCTTGGCTGTTGCCTTGCTTCCGGGCAAGTGGTACCCAGTACCTGAGAGAACCTGCTTTGGGTTATTTTAGGAGTTTTACTTTAATTGGTTCTTGGTTAGAAGGTGAACCATGAGATGGAAGTGTGTCTCGTCATCTTGTGCTCACCTTGTCTTGAAGCCTGATGAAGCCAGATAGGAAAGCTGTTCTCTGTGCAGAAAAAACTGCCCAGCTGGGATTGCAGTAACTGGTGCAGCTGCCCTTTGTGTAGGGCTGCTGGAGTGTCTTCATTGCAAAGATGTTCGCTGCTTTTATTAGTGGACCAAATCCTTCCAGGCCCACTCCCTTGGGGTTTTGGATGTGGATGTGGCTTGGAGAAACCTGGTCGAGTGGAAGGTGTCCCTGCCCATGGCAGGGGTTTGGAACTGGATGAGCTTTAAGCTCCCTTCCAATCCAAGCCAGTCTGTGATTCTATCCTTCTATGAACTGCCATCTGAACCTTTCCCTGATCTGGCTGGTACACGCTGGAACAAGTGCCAGCCCACAGGAAGGAGCCAGCATAGGTGCCAGGTCTGAATGAGAAGACTGTCACGTAAATGCGAAAACACAGAGAGCAAACAAACGTCAGTACTGACAATCAGTACAAAGCCTTTTTACTTTTTAAAGAAACTTTGTTTTTTAGCTGGTGATTTAAGCTCTATCTCAAAGGTAACAGTGACCACTAGCATCGGGTATTCATAAAAAATTATCTGTGTGCACAATTTAACTGAAACTGCAGTAATTTCTGTAAGATACTGCCTTTTTCGTACTTAGATATAAACCTACCTTTATTCTGGTGTTTGCACAGTCTCTGTTGCTTACTGCTCTGTTTTGCTTCTTTGTCAGTGTTCACAAAACCCGGTATTAGCGTTTACCTGACTCCACTGTCTTGAGTAAAATGTACTCTCTTTGTTCCCCTCTTCTGCGTGGTGCAGGTTTCGCCTGTGTTGGTACACAACAATTCGTGGAACTTGCACAGTTTCCAGAAGGCTTTTTCTTTGTTTCTTTTAAGATGTTTTTCTGCCTTTTTGACTGAAAAGTGCCTTGTAAATGTCTTCCGTCCTGTGTTTTCCTAGAAAGTTTGGTCATCTGTTACTTCCTACCCTTTTCAATTATTCTGTGTTTTCTTCCTTTTTTATTCGAGCGGCTTGCTTGTCTACAGTCTCTGTTCTAGTTGAGAAGCTTTTTCCACAGCTTGTTTTTGAAGCTTTAAACTATTTATAGGGGTAGAGGAGATCCTCACAAGGTCTTTATTTTCAGCATTTGAATTTGTTTCATATGGGAATTTTGGTGTCTGGGACCTTACTTGTGATGCCTTCTGGAAGGAACAGGCTTTGTTCTGAAGAGGAATAAAAAACTCTCGGTCTTCTCTTTCCTTATCTATTAATATCAACTTTGTGAGTCAAGAAATTAACTGATATTCAGCTTATTAGGAATGCATTGTTTTCATGAGATTCTGAAGGGTTTATTTAATACCTTTTCTTTATGGCCTTTGAAATGATGCTTTGGGCTAAATTCTGCCTTTGCCTGTGTCAGCTCTGAGCCCTGCACAAGGACATGGTGGGTGTTTTTTCTCAAGAAATACATTGGGAGCTCTTTGCAGCAACTGCTCCTTGAGACTAAATGTGTTTTCAAACCTTTAGTGGGTGAGGTATCTAAACTTTGTTTCAAAGATTAAAAGGAGTGAACGTTTGCTTATGTTACAATGGAAAGATTGTTAAATATGTAAGAGAACACAACAGGAAAAACTCACATATTTATCAGTATTATGCTCTAGTTAGTGGGGTCATATACTGCCTGTGGTCCTGCCTTTCTTTTTGCTTACTCTCTGTATAGCTAAATCAGTAAATTCCCCTGCGCAGAAGAGAGAGATAAACTTCTTGCACTGGTGGCTCTGGGAAATATTGTAATATGGGTTATTACAGTTACTGATAGTAACTGAGAGGAGGCAGAAGGCTTAGCCTTCTGTGAGAGAATATGCATTTCTAATACGCTGATTTCTTTGCCTGTAGGAAACTCTCCTTCTTGCATGTCTTTAGAAATGTGAAAGAAGTGGTAAACACCTATTTTTCCCTCTGCTCTGCTCTACATATGCCATGTCTAATTTATACAGCTGTTTTCAGTAAACATTCAATGCTGTCTCCATGATGTTGTAGCTCACAATGTGTTACAGAACAGAAAAATATGTAAAACACAGTTTTAAGTAAGGAATTTGTATTTTAAAAGAAAACAGGACTCTGGAGAGTTTTCATTCTGTGTGTATATAAACCCTTTCACACCCTTCTGTGTGAAAACCCCTTTCAAACCTACACTTTGTGTGTGTACACCTCAGTCAGTGTATGTTTAAAAGCTGTTACTGGGTGTAGCTGAAGTGACTGACCTGGAAACTAGCAGGAAAATATAAATTCAGGGAAATGTGTCAGATTAGGTGTCTTCATTCTTATTTAAGGGTAAAAGAATTAAACCAAAGAAAAGCTGAAGTTGTTATTTAATGTTTTGATTGCGGAAGGAATTAAATGTGATCTAGGCATGCTGTCTTGGCAGCTTGGAACTTAAGTTCATGCTGATCCTATTGGAGGAGTGATTATGATTTTTCATGTATTTGGGGAAAGTTGTAGCTCCAATGTTACCTGCTGCTGGGTGGTTCTCAGTGTGTAGGAAATAGCTTTGCACACCTCCTGAACTGTGCTCTTTTGGTACAGTGGACCTTGATTTGTGAATTCTTACATCCCATGCCAGACTTGGTAAGGTCAACGGGCTACTTGTGTGTCTGCTGTTGCGAACTTCATGTGCAAGTGCTGCGGGGAACAACAGTTTTGTAGTGTACTAATGCATGCTTTGTCCAGCTGAGAAGCTTTTGTAGTAAGAGGGAGAAGGATAATGTCGAATGAACCTCCCTCCACCTTGAGTGGTTTAGAGGACTTGATGAAGAAACAACTTTGTGAAAGTAATTTTGTCAGAATGAGCATACAGATGTTGTGGCATGCCAGCCATGCTGCGAAGGTGGAGTAGCAAGGAGTTAAACAGCCATCTAGATTTATGTTATAGGGGCTGCACTCGATGTTGTCTAGAGCCCTTCTAATATGAAACCTCTTAGTGAATTTCTTAGCTAGGTTGGTCCATTTCTGATTCTACCCAGCAGACTAAGAATGCAAAATTAAGCAATGAAATCAAAGTAAAGTGGCTGAAAATGAGAAGGCAAAATTGCATACATATTTATATAGGAAGTTGTGGTTGGGTGTTTGTGTTTTTGTTGTTGTTTTTGTGTTTAAGGAGGTGGTTTGCCAGGAGGCAATTTGAGCTAAACCCCTCTACCAGATTTTGTTTCTACTTTATGGAAGGTGGCAGTATCATTTGGAAATACAGTAAGCATGGCTTTATGTCCTACTTCCCTACTTGCTGTGATCCGTCTTGCTACATGGAAGAGCAACAGGCGGTAGCAGTAGCTGGACTAAATCCTTGAGTTCTGTGCTGTGGTGCAGAACCTGAAGGTGTGGGCCCTCCTAAACACTGTCGGTAGGGTCTGTTATTTCAGTGTGCCTGCTGCTTTTGGGTTCAAAAAGAATTAGTCTCTTAAAAGAAGAGATTTGGCTGGCGAAGCCCTGGCTGGTAGACACATGCCATTTGTGTTGATGGAGGCACATTCTGATTTGGAGAGTGTGCTCTCACTGGGGGCTGGTGCCTGATACTGTGATGCTTGTGCTTTCTGTCCAGTTGTGTAATGGCTTCTTGCCCAGCAGAAAAAAACCCAAATGCTTGAAGTATTATTCCATTTGTCTTTTTAACTGTGACTGCAGTCATATTGGCATCACAAGATGTAGCTTTTGATGTTTGTGGATGTCGTGGTTTAAACCCAGCCACGCAGCTCGTTCACTCACTCAACCCCTCTTTCTTGCCCTCCCCTGCTTCCAGAGGGATGGGGGAAGAATCAAAAGAATGCAACTCCCACAGGTTGAGATAAGAACAGTTTAGTAACTAAGGTATAACACAAATCACTGCTGCTACCACCAATAATAATAATGATACAGGAAAAGAATACAGCATCCCATCAACCACAACAGATAACTCACGACACCCCACCAACCGAGTGCTGACCAACCACCTCTTCCAACCACCCCGAGGGAACTAGGCCTTCCGGATCACCCCCAGTTCCATCCTGGGCATGACGTGCTATGGTATGGAATACCTCTTTGGTCAGTTTGGTCCTGTCAGTACAGTCCTGTCCCTCCTTCCTCCCGGCCTCCCCTCCTCCCTGGCAGAGCATGAGGCTCACAAAGTCCTTGGTCAGGGCAATCATAGCTCAGCAACAACCAAAACCATCGGCCTTATCAGCCTTGTTCCTGGGTTAAGTCAAAACACAGCTACTAAAGAGAAGAAAAACTGCAACTGCTGAACCCAGGACAGTGGAAAATATGAATATAGTGATTGTATTATTCAGCACTGCTACTGGTAGATATGACAGCGTTTAGCTCTAGGAGTTCACTGTGATACTTCATGTAAAATATGTTTGTGTTCAGTGTATGGGGTGAGTTCTGTTTCCAAGTATTGAGACAATGATGTGTTTGATGAGTTTGCACCACACTTCAAACTGAACTTGTATTTTCGGTTTCTGGTATCAGTGAAACGTTTGCAGTGTCTGATTAAAACTGTCTCTGTTGTCTGGATCTAAAGGCAGCCCTGTAACAGTTTTCTTAGGTGGGTATTAACTGCATTTTTCAGCTGCAAACTTGGATCATATTGTCTTTTGCTTCCTACCAGGACTCACTCAAAGCTTAGAACCAACTTCTGGCCTTCCAAGTCTCAGCCTTCACCCCCGATTTATGCAGGACTGAGGTTTCTGCATCAGGTGAAGGCTGCTGGTGGCTTAGCTTGATTTTGTTGGTGTATGCTGGCCAGAATTCCTGAGCTCTGAAATACCTTCTGTGTGTTAATCAAAGGCCATAATTATGGCTTTTGTCAGTGGACTCTTCTGTTTGCTATGCCTAGAATTGGGTGCTGGCTGCTTTGGCGAGCTGGTATCAGAGTTGCCTCTGCAAAAGTACCTCTGCATCTCACTTTTCTTGGTGGTGGAGTGTGTGTGTGCCTGTGCAGTTCATGTCCAGAATTGCCTCCATGGTCATGTGAGGAAATAAATCCTATGGCATGTGTTGCTTGAACCACATAGGTGCTTGCTTCTTTGTTCCACTCCCTCCCTTCCATAGGTCAGAGATCTGGTTTCAAGGTAGCTGGTGGGGGAAGATTCACTGACCTTGTATCTCTTTATGCTTTATACTCTCTATGAATATGTTTTCCTTCATAAATTGCGTGAAACCTCAGTTGCCTGTGCTTTGTTATGAATTGTACAGCTGGAGTAAGGAAATTCCTCAGGGCGAACCGTTCATGGGTGTGAAAGTGCACCCATCAGGACAGCTTGTACGGCTCCGTATCCAAAACAAACAATAGCAGAGAGGTGCTGCTACTACCAGTAATAAGCTTTCTTCTGGGAGGAAAGAGAGGGTGAATAACTCAGCTTCGTATTTGTTAAGTAACTTGAACAGTTGAGCAGCACCTAATATAAAAAGTATATATATACATATATTTGGTTTTTTGCTTGGGAAAAATGATTGTTGGTATCTCAGTGCTTTCAAAGTGATGCATAATGTAAGCAAAAGATATCATAAGCGCTACTGCTCAACTTGTGCATTTGCTGGAAGTTACTGAGCTTTCAGAAAGCCTCCCTTGATGCCAGACTGCACTGTGGGAAGGGTGTGAGTGTCCTGGAACTGGCTCTCACTGATGGAGGCTTGAAAGAAGTTGGAAAACAAGTTCTCTTGAGTTAAACTGTAACTATAGTATTAGGTGGCTGCTCCTGGCTAGGCTTTGCCTGCTGGGGGTTTTACTGCAACAGCAGCAACATGGTGAGTGTGCTTTTGGGGGCGGTTAAAAGGGGCTGTTTATTTTGCAGAAGAATGAAAGGTGTCGTGGCAATTTCCATGCAGCTCTGCTGCAGTGGTTTTACTAATTACTTTGCTACCTCTCCCCCCTAACTCTGTTGTGAGGAAATGTGAATTTATAGTTAATTATTAATGGTGGTCAGACCTGGAACAGCCTGTGCTTCTCCATGTTGTTAGTCTGCCAAGTTGATCATGTTTTGAATTTGCCTAGATCTGCTTGAAGAGGCTGGAGACGTAGTGTTAAGAGTCTGGTAAAGAACATGGTGACAGTTAGGTCAGCAGCATTACAGAGATGTTGCCAGAAGTGCTTCATTTCACTAAGCAATGGTACAGATGGGGCTGTCTGAATGTCTGCTTGTTTCTCTGCTTCTGCAGAGAGAAGCTGGACCAGGGTGGGGGGATGCAAACTGTGAAGCACCTCCTGGTCATTGTCATTGCTTTGTGAAAAACGATTTATTTATTTCTTTAAATGAAAAAACAATGAATTTACTTATTTAAAATATGTTTACTTCATTACTTCGTTCAAATTTTCTTGAGAAGCACAGAATTCCAGAAATGTCTTACCTATGATCAAAATGCACACATTTTGTTTAGTTTAATGTCTAGTAAGCCAAGTGTAGAGCTCCCAGTTCTCTCTGTTTCAAACTTGAGAGCCAACAAGACACGTTTCCTTTGAAGAAAGCCTATCTAGATGTAATAATGTAGTTGGTAGATGTCTCAGGACAGGCTTTCTTTTCCAGATCCCCTGCAGTATTCACTAGCAGGGAGGATGCACATGAGTTATGATGCAGCAGTCTCAGTACTGGAGCAAAGCAAGCTGGAGAAATCTGAAGCCTACTTCAGCTTGGGAGCAGCCACTGTGCTGGAGTAGAGTTACTGTGGTCATCTTGCACTTGGGGATGGACAAGAGGGCTTCAGAAATGTATGTAGAGGGAATGGGCACACTGCTTTGAGACTAAAACTGAGACCCGAAGCTGCTGTAGTAGCTGGAGACTGTCTGCCACCTGGGTATTGCTTTTCAGCCCACCCTCTGATGGATTTGCATGTTCTGCTCTGGTTTGCACCCAGGAGAGGTCATGTAGTGCATATATTTGGGTGTATTTTAAATTTAACTGGAAAGTTGCACCAGATGCTCATGAGTGTTCAAACTCAAGTACCCTCACTGAAATGGCACAGCTTTATCTTTCCTTTAGCATTAGTTGCTTTCCTCTACACATCCCTCTTACTGTGCTGCTGGACTTGTTAATGTTGATAAGAGTGTAGGCTAGGTCTGTATGAGGCAGCAGTGGCAGTCTCAGCAAGAACTGTGCAGAAAGATGTATAAGCTTAGGGAAATGACTTGTGAGGAAGGGTGAGAATGAAAGATCCATCCTGTGATAGGTGACAATGTGCAGTTTATATTTTCTTCTATCAGAAGATCTGCTTAAAAGCCAAAACCCCAAAACAAACCAACAACCAAACCTCCTGCAGCAGGAGCTCTTTATACTTTCCAGTGTAGCTGTCCATAGGATTATATTGTAACCTGAATCCCACAAAACAGTAAGAAAACCCACAAACCCTGCAAACATACAAAACCCCAGCCAGAAACTGCCACCACTAAAACCTCACCACCCCCAACCACAAAAAGATCCCCAACAAACCAACAAAAAAGCCCTCCCTTTCCCCCTCCCCTGCTGTCTGGGTGTGGGTGGAAATCAGTTCTGTTAATAAACTTGGCTTCTCAAAGTGAAGGCCTCCGGCAGCCGGTTGCATTGGATAGTTGTATGTTGTTCTGGGGTATTTTCATTGCATATATGCTAATGTGTGGTGAAGGGTATACTGTCTGAAAAGTCCTTCTGAGCACTGCTTGTGAGTGCGTGCAGAGGTCTTCAAAGTCTCAAGTGTAGGATGCTGCAGGATTTTAATGTGCCTGTTTCACAGGAACACCTTATTCCTTGGTTATGTGAAGATACTTTTGCTTCTCTAAATGAGATTGTATCTTGGAGTGTATGTCTAAGAAAAGACAAAATAAGGGGGATAAAGGGGAAGTTGAGAGATCAGATGCTTGTATAAGAACTCCAAGGCCATTTTTACTTTTCTGGAGTAAAATTTGGCTTTGTTTTTTTTGTTGTTGTTGTTGCTGTTGCTCATGTTTGCATCAAAGGTTCTTCTCTCAGGGTATGTAATCCCTTTTATTTAGTGGCTCCCCCACCCCCCTTCTTTGTTTTTTTTTTTCCCCTGGGGTTGCTAAAAATGTTCTTAGAATAACTCAATAAACACTTCTTATCTGAGAACAGAGCTGTTCCTGTGGTCAGAGTTCAGGCTCATGGACTGAAGCCTAACATGGAAAGCCCAAAAGATGATAGCCTATTTTTTTCTCATCCAAATAAAATGATTGTAAAGCTGGGTCTGTGTGCTTCCAGTCCTTCTGGAGTGGTTCAAATAACATGAGCTAGTGATTCCAACAGGCTCAGGTAAGGGTTTGAGTGGTCTTCTGGCTGTTTTGGGTTACAGTCATTCCCCTGTTTTCTCTGCCACTGGGTTGTTGGCCTGTCTTCAGAAAACCTCCTTAACTGCAGTATAGGTTTATCACTGCTTTTTCAAAGTAGTCATCTTGAGAGCTAGTCTTAAACCCTTGGTGTGGAGCAGAGGGCCAGTGGCAATCCATAATGCTGGGTGGCTGCCGGCCTTTTCCAGCTCTCTACATTGACTGGCTCTGGGCAAATGAACAGCCTTGGAAAGGAAAGGGCTCCGAAGTTTTCTTCTACTGCTGGAGCAAAAACCATTATAGGGTGCTAAACTGAGATGATGGTATGATGATTTTAATTGCTTTTACGATGCTAAAATATTAATTTGCATAAATCAAATCACAGCTTCAGAATAATCATGCCATGTGTTTGGCTAGTTTTCATTTGATCAGTCATTGCAGTGTCTGGCTCAAATTTTGTGGGACTCATCTGCAATTTAAATACCCACTGCCAGAATCTTCATGTGCTTGGTATGAGAAAGTGATTTAATTAGAGTATTACTGGTATTGAACTTGTTTTTGAGAGCTGACCAGACTTGTATAAGTCAAAACTTCCCTGGAAACTTGTAGTCATTTGCCATTCCATGCCTTTTTCTTAGGGTTTAGCATTATGTGACATTAAAGCTTAAGGCTGGTGTTTGACAGCTGTGGAAGGGGACACAGTAGAGTGAGTGCAGAGATGAGAGCTGGAAGGTGCAGGATTTGAGAGAGGTGAGGTCTACACAATTTAATGGGGAATTGAGATTCCTTATCCTGCATGCAGGCCAGCTACTGCTGTCATTGTCCTCCCTCTGATGCTCTGCTAGGACCAGACTCTTCTTCATGCCTGGGAAAGGGGAGGTGCAGTGAGGAGCTTGGCTCTGCTTTCCACAGAGCTGGTGTCCTGAGCTGGGGACAAATCCTGTGTGGAATGGGGCTGCTGTGCTCAGGGGCTTCCCAGGTGAGCAGGCTGCTTCCTCTTGTGAAAACCGATACACAGACTAATACAATGGGATGCTGTATGATTTGGGGAAGCCACTTTTTTTTTGTGAATGGATGAGATTCCGGGTAAATTACAATGTACAGTAAAGTTGCAGTTGTTTATGTGAGCATACACATGCCTCTGTAAGATATTTTGGGCTCTGACACACACTTTGATTGCTTTCTCTTTCATCATGGTGAAATTCTTTGAGCTTTGACAGTTGTCATTTGTTTGCTCTCACGAGCCGGTGCTTGCGTAGGATGGGTNTTACAATGTACAGTAAAGTTGCAGTTGTTTATGTGAGCATACACATGCCTCTGTAAGATATTTTGGGCTCTGACACACACTTTGATTGCTTTCTCTTTCATCATGGTGAAATTCTTTGAGCTTTGACAGCTGTCATTTGTTCTCAGGAGCCTGATGGTGCTTAGGATGAGTGGGTCGGATACATTGTGGAACAGGTAGCTTTGGCTCACAGTTAAGAGCTTTCCAGTTATTTTAGATCATTGTTGAAAGCTGAGTTTTTAATAGCACAAAGGTAGTTCCCCCATTTGGAAAATGACAGCTGGTGGCCTGCTGCAGACTATCTCTGTCATACTCTGATCAACCACCAGAAGCAACTACTGCAGTGACCTACTGCTGCCACAGCCCTTGTATGCACTGGAAAGGCATGGGGACCTTGCTGTGGGCTTTAAGAAACTAAACATGAAGTAATTTTAGGCTAGTTCATTTGGATAATGTACCCATGCCCTGATCTTTTTAGAAGGGGAAGCTGCTTGGAAATGTAAATGCAGGTTTCTCACTTGCTTTTTATTTTTCTTTCCCTCTGTAGGCATGGCCTCACAAGTCTTGGTCTATCCACCATATGTTTATCAAACCCAGTCAAGTGCCTTTTGTAGTGTGAAGAAACTCAAACTAGAACCAAGCAGTTGCGTGTACCACGAAGGAACCTACCCGCAAATCTGTGTGAATGGTAAAAACTTTGGAATTTCTCCCCACAGGGTTAGTACATTCTTTCAGACTAAAAATCCGTTTGACAGACCTCGAGGACAGAACTTTTTGTTGCCGTCAAATGCTGTTGCTTTAACAAATATTGCAGGTGCTACAAAAGTGTTAGTGGCGTGGGCACAGCAAACTCAGTTAGAGGCACCTCGGACTGGGGCAGATACCCTAGAAGGGCCCCAGCGATGTGGATTGAAGCGTAAGAGTGAAGAGTTGGATAATCAAAACAGCACGATGCAGATTGTTGATGAACTGTCCATCCTGCCTGCAATGTTGCAAACCAATGTGGGGAACCCAGTAACGGTCGTGACAACGGCTGCAACTTCAAAACCAAGTGGTACAAGTGGAGATGGAGATTACCAGTTAGTACAGCATGAGGTATTGTGCTCTGTGAAAAACACTTACGAGGTTCTTGATTTCCTTGGGCGCGGGACCTTCGGACAAGTTGTGAAGTGCTGGAAAAGGGGTACAAATGAGATTGTGGCAATCAAGATCTTGAAGAATCATCCTTCATATGCACGCCAAGGACAAATAGAAGTGAGCATATTAGCGAGACTAAGTACTGAAAACGCTGATGAGTTTAACTTTGTGAGAGCCTATGAATGCTTTCAGCATCGTAACCATACTTGTCTGGTTTTTGAGATGTTGGAACAGAATTTATATGACTTCCTGAAACAAAACAAATTCAGCCCTCTGCAACTGAAAGTAATAAGACCTATTCTGCAACAGGTGGCTACTGCACTGAAAAAACTAAAAAGTCTGGGTTTAATCCATGCTGACCTCAAACCAGAGAACATTATGTTGGTGGATCCTGTTCGACAGCCTTACCGGGTTAAAGTAATAGACTTTGGATCTGCCAGCCATGTATCAAAGACTATTTGTTCGACCTACTTACAATCTCGGTACTACAGGTGGGTGTCTTTTCATTTGTTCTTAGCTTTTAAAGGGATAAAGTTTTTGCATTTATTAAAAGTTAATGGCTTAAATAATTACTCTTTCAGATAACTAATAATAACTTGCAAAACATAAGGACCATCTAAGAAAGTTTAGGTCATGCTAAGATTAAGTGCTTGGTTACCATTTTAAATGTGAATACTTGCTCTTAATGTTTTTATGGTGTTGTTTTTTCCTAGAAGTATGCTTTGGGTTGCACTCTGAAACTGTCACTCTGCTGTTATTTTGAGATCTATGATGAGGTGTTTTAAAAGGAAAATAGGAAAAAAACCTTAGCTTTCAGTTGCTTGACTGGGGTGCCTTTGATGCCTTTCCGGCCTCCCTGATGTGATGATTTTTCTCTGTAAGCAGCTGGCCAGTGTACTAGAAAGTGCCATGTTTTCTGTCCTATTGCCAAAGATTATGTAAATGTCTGTGTTTTTCTCTGGCACTTGTAAATATTTTGCCTAGTTCTTATAAACTCCTTTCTGACTGAGTGCCTTCAGCAGCTGTGAACTTCAGTGAACCTCTGGGGTTAGTGAGCAACAGGATACTTAAATATTTATGGTGATCCCAGGTGAACATTTAAAGTGATTTTTGGTACCTGGTTGCATTCTACATTGACCTTAAAATGAATGCATAGTTTTGATTAATTTTTTTTTGTTTGCTTTCTAGTCCCTTCTTTGTATAGTTATCCAATCATTGTGGTGTTCAAAAGCTATTAGTATTTAGCATCTTTTGAGGTCCTTTTGGTTTCTTTATGAGCCGCGCTTGTCTTGAATGAAGACCTCTTTCAGTTCTGTTTTGCGTTGGTGGCAGTAGTATGTCCTGTGTCTTGCCTGTCTGCCAGTTCAGCAAAAAGCTGGTAAACTGAGACAATGAGTAATTTGAAGAAAATGTAGATGCAGAGTTCTCTATTGGTTGCGTGATTCAAATGAACTCTTGTGCAGCATGGCATGCAGTTTCTCAGATTGTATTGCTTTGGAAGCACCTGACTAGTGTAAATAAGACCTGAAACTATGAATTTGATCCAAAAGGACTCAAAATAGATGACGCCAGGGAAATGTAAAGAGAAACACATTGAAGAGGAATGAGAAGGGACTTCAGAGGATGGAATTTATTTTGCAAGAGGTTGGGCCTTGTCAATCAGATAAGCAGCTACTTATGAAATATAACTGTACTTAAATGTTTTTTGTGTTAGAAAAGGGTGGGAGTGCTAGTGCAGGTTTGACTTGTTTGACTGGCATGTTGAAACAAACCCTTTACAAAAACCAGGCAGCGGCTGGGACATTGAAATCTATTTATTACTTTTTTAATTTCTCTTAAGCACAGCAGGGCTGTGTGCTTGCATAGGTTACTTAGCAGGAGAACGTTTGTTTAAATACATCTTTATTTAAAGCTTCAAGCTGAATTAATCCAATGAGAATTCCAACTGGAGATGTTTTTTAGAAAATGCTTGTTCCAAGCAGCACCTCTTTTATCAGCATGATCCCACGTGTATTCTTCTGCACAGTCTTTGCAAACTGTTTCTGTGCAAAGCTGTTTGTGTATTGTCGTGAGCCATACCTGTAACCCTTCTTGGTTGGGATCTTGGCATGGTCAGAGATGACCAATGCATGAGATCTGGTTTCACCAAGTAACAGGCACAATGCAATATTTGACATCTATATGGATATTTTGTATGTAAAATGGTGTGAACCTGGCTTTTTCTGATACACAAAAAGCACTTTGCTAGGCCTAAGAATTTAAAGGAAAAGTTATTAATAGGAAACATTTTGTTTTAAAATTACTATTTTAGGATCTGGGGTCCTCAAAAAGGATGGAGTGAAAAGCCCTCAAACAACAGCTCAGGCTGGGAGGGTGCAAGATTCTGTCCCTGCAGCATCAGGATGCAGCTTCTCAACCATGTAGTGCCAGTGCCATCCTGTTCCAGCTCCTTCTCTCCTGCATCTGCCCATGCTAGTGCCAGCTGCAGGAGAGAGGGACGTGGCCTGGCAAAAAGGGAGGAACTGTGCTCTCTGGCAGCTCATGCCACTGTCATTTGCAAGAATAAAATCTGCACTTTCTCTATGGAAGGCATATGCCCAGCAGTGTCTATAGAGGTGTTACATTGGATGCTCAAGAGAAACCCATAAAGAAGTATCACTAAAGTGAATAAAAGGTGGTTTGTTGTTGTTTGTTTGTTGTTTTTTACCCTCTCCCTCCACTTCCATTTTTTTTTTCCCTTTTTCATGGGACTGTCATGAGCTAAATATTATGAGAATGGAGAAGACCATAAAAGCCAGTGTTACCATGGGGTTTTTGAATGGTAGAACCAGTATTTTACATCAGTAAGAGGAAGTGAGTAATGAATTGGAAAGTAAGTATTAAGAGGATTAGGAATTAAGGGATGTAAGGTAACTCGGCCAGGTGAGTGGATAATGGGCTGTCTTACTTACCTGAGTCTGTAACAGAAGAGGAGGTGGCCTACCGATGGCTGCTGGAGATACTGGAGTACTTTTGCATGAAGAGGGATTGTGGAAAAAATGAAACTAGTTGGGTTTTAAAAGGGTGAAGAGAAGCAGAAAAATGGAGACAAAGTGGATGCAGTGATAATGATCTGATGTTTTCCTGTTTCAGCTTTGTGAAGCAAAGTGATAGTAAGAGTCTGGTTAAAATGAGTGTAAAAATCTTTTTACATTTCATTACTTTTTGGGAAACTTTTGACTGTTACATATTGCTGGAAGTTAGAATATGGATATGAATAAATACCAACCACAATACATGTCTTGAGTCTTAGATTATGTTTGTTTAAAGATGAAATGTTATTCTGAATGCTCTCTCCTTAAAAGACAGTGTCTGTGCTTACATGCTGATTTTATGCTGGTTGGGATTTTAATAGCTGTGGGCTAGAGAGATCTGGTATTTGAAGCCTCTTTTTCCCTGCTGGCCTCACATGTTAAAACTGTTGACCTTTTATGAATGATCTCAGTAGGTAAATAACTAAGCAGTGTATACATTTTGGAAAGAGGAGAAAACCCTTACGTACAGTGTAGGTGCTCAAGCTTTGTCTTATATGGGAATGGTATGATAAGTATGTTGCTGTCCTTTTGGTCAGCTGTACCCCAAATCTCAACAAGGAGAGTGAGGGCTCCAAAACCTCAGGTGCAGGTTGCAAAGGAGGGGAATCAACACGTTGATTTCTAAGTCTGGTGTCTTGTGCTCATGTGGTGAGGCAGGAAGTTTTCTCAGGGCATGGTGTTTCCCTCTAGAAGTAATTTTCCTTTGCTATGCCTCTCTTCTAAGGTTAGATATATTTAGAGAAGCAGGTATCAAAAGAGGGATTCCAAGTGGCAGGCTCCAAGAAGCAGTAACCTCCAACAAGAGTTGAGTGATTGGAAATGGTCAAAGCAGTCCTGCCTTTCTGCCTTGGGAGCCAAGTTGCTTTCCATTCTGCTGCCATGAGAAGCAATGGTCTTCTCCGCATTTTGTGTTCGGAGATAACTCTTTAGGTCTGGTTTCACAGCAGACCTCTTCTTTCTCCTGGTACTCCCCGCAGGAGTGTGTTTGGGGGAGAAACTTCCATTGAAACGTGTATAATTTCCCCTTTTTGCAGTACCTGTGCACAGTGCCAGCGGTTAAGGAGTCCTCTGTTGCTTGCTAGCTAACACCCAGAGGACAGAGATGTGTTCTGCACATCACTGTTACCTGTAGCATTCAGCCGTTGCTCAGAGTGGGTGAAATTGGACTTAACAGGTACACAGGTCTGTGTAATACTAACAGCTATATGGCAGGGTTTGGTAATGAAGCCTCCTACCTGATCCTTCTCCCACTTGTTGCCTGGCTCTAACACCAACTGAGCTCATAGGATACATTGACATGTTGGCATTGCATGTTGAGTATAGATCACTAAGGGAGAGCTATACTGTGGGCAACGCTTCATTATTTCTAGGGTTTGCTGTTGGTTGGGAGGAGTTTTCAAGGGGAATCACCTTCCTGTTAATTTTGATTTGGGGTTTTCTTTTTTAAAGACAGGATTTTGAAAATGACACTTAAGTAAACCTCACCAAATCTGTCCTTCACAAAGTCCTTCTAAAATCACGTACTTAACATTAGCCATTGCAGGTGTAGGAGTGAGTGTGTGACCTTACTGCATGTTCCTTACGCATAGCTTCCACAGGGAGTTGAGCAGTCGCTGCTCCACTGGCCTGTGTAGCTGCCCCAGTGGTTATGTTTCCTGTCTTTTGCCTCCTGTTTCCGAAGGAAACATCTGTTTCATCAGACTGTGTCAGGTTATACTGCTGTTAGAGCACTGCTGGAAATCTTCCTGAAAACATGTTTTGAGAACAAGCAGTTTTCTGATGGAAGGATGCTCCTCTTGGCATCCAGTGGTCTGTCTGCAAACTGCTGTTCAGCGTAGCCACATTCACTGGGGAAAATGGAGTGGTCAGCTAGCAATGTAGTTAATGTCCATATAAAATAGGGCACCAGCTGAACCTGTGATAGACTGGTGGGCAACTTGAGTGATGCTGGCTGAATCAAAGGGGTGCTTGTGGCAGAAAACCTTTTCAAGCCCTGCTGGTGACAGCGATAGAATACAATCCTGGTTATTCAGCAGTGTGCCCGAAGGGAAAAACAGATGATGTGAGTAGATGTGCTCAGTGGAGGCAACTCATTCCTGAATTGGACAGTGATATCCTCCCTCCAGTTGTCCAACTCAGGATGGTCACTGATCAACAAAGTTGTTCCAGACAAAATGCCAAATGTCACTCGTGTTGCAGCAGAGCTCAGAGGGATGGAAAAATTGTTGGATGTATTCCTGTTGGATGAGAGCAGGCTTTTCCTTCTCCCCTCCCCTCCTCTCTCCTGTCCCCCATGAAGGATCAGAGAGGATGGAGGAAGAGTGACAACCGCGGTGTCCTATAGTGCTGACATGGCTTTCACTGACTCAGTGAGTTTGCTGCAGCTCAGAAGAGTGGTTTGGTCCTGTGCGAGCTCTTCTGCTTTAAAGGGATTTGGAAAAGGAATAAAGCAGTTGAGTTGTGTGGCTTAACTGCTGCCCTTGCACTGGGCTGCAGCAAGGGCTACATGTGTGCTCTGTGGCTGTTGCACTAGGACAGCTTTTTATTTATGACTTTTTCAGCTTCACACTTACTTCCAGAATAAGCCACCAACTTCTGCTGTTTTTCATGAAATTTGTGTGATCTGTTCTCCTTCTAATACACATTCCTTCAAAATCAGAAAAAGATTCTTGTGGCTATAGATTTCTGGAGAGGCTTGGCTTTGCACTGTCCTGTAACTTGATTAGATGTAGTCCTTGGCACTTCAGGGAGCACAGGCTGACAGTNTTTCAGCTTCACACTTACTTCCAGAATAAGCCACCAACTTCTGCTGTTTTTCATGAAATTTGTGTGATCTGTTCTCCTTCTAATACACATTCCTTCAAAATCAGAAAAAGTTTCTTGTGGCTATAGATTTCTGGAGAGGCTTGGCTTTGCACTGGCCTGTAACTTGATTAGATGTAGTCCTTGGCACTTCAGGGAGCACAGGCTGACAGTGCCTCCATAGACTAGTTTTGTTAAACTGAGTGTTTTCTTCTTGCAGGTTAGGACCGTCAGCAGGATGGGTTGTTATGATTCAGTAGCACATCTGCTGCATTGAAGTAACTTGCTGATTATTTTCTCCTACCATCAGATCAACATACAACTTAAATACATTTTAAATATAATAATACAAATTCTCTTTATAAAGAAGACCAAGGGAGAAGTGCAAAATTGACATGTCAGGAGGCAGCTGCTTTTTCAAGTCCACCCATTGCTGTCACATACTTGAAGTTTCTAAATAGGCTGTATCTAGAGTGGGATGTCTTGTTGTTCTCCTTTCACAATGCCTAAAATTCCTTCTTCTTTTTTTTTTTTTTTTTAATTTTTATTTTTTAGAAATTTGGGGTTTGGATGTGAAAATGAAAAGCAGAGCCCTGGTAATAAATCGAGTTCCTGTCTGTCAGGGAAGCGCAGTATGTGAACAAGCTAAAAATGCCTCTGTAAACAACTTGCACTTCAACATGCTAGCAGATGTTATTCTATCACTTTGAACTGTGCATCACTGAAGTGTATTGGGATATCTTAAAATAGTCAGGGGTGGTGGCCAGAGACTCTAGACTACTATAGATGGTGAGGCAGTTTTGCTGTGGCAATGAAATAAGCCAGAAGTACTTGCTGCTAAGGTCGTTTGCTTGCTCAAGGTCAGCATGTTCAAAGTCAGCTGCCAGACTTGTGAGCATGGTTACTGTCAGGAGTCCTGATACTGCAAGGATTTGCTTTTACAAGTGAATTGGGACACTTCACAGTGTTTTCCCCCCCTTTAAAATTGCAGGGCTGTGATTGCTGGTTTATTCTCTTATCTGAGCAAAGAGAACATAATGTTAAGATAAGCTTTTGTGGCTTGTGTCTGAACAAATGGCTATATTTGTTTGGCAAGATTTTGTTTGCATTTTTTTTGCGCAATGCTCACTAATTGTTTAACTGACTTCCCATTTTAAACCTCTATTTTACCATTACTAGAAACTAAACAAAGCCTTTCTAAGTATCCTCCAGGAATGCCAACTTTAGGTCATCATAACTTTATATAGATAACAAATGTAGTTTCATTTTTCTATTACTTTTTAGTCAGCATAATATGATATCTTACACCTTTTTAGTCTCTATTCATAGAGGCAAAAAAATAAGAGTAGCTATTTTGGTAATGGTGTGGGTTTATTTGTTTATTTGGCATTGGGGTTTTTGGGTTTTGTGCACTTTTTGTGAGTTGTGTAGGAGCAACAACTCATATCAGGGTTCGGAAAGGACTCTAGGTTGTTTCAGTTTTAACAAAAGGGAAGTGCTTTCATAACCCTGACGGTAAAAGACCTCTTGGTTCTTGCTGTATTGCACTCTTTTTTTGAGGTTGGATGATAAACCTAAGTTTGTCAAGGCTAAGGTTTTGGGAGGCAGCCTTTATTTTTTCACACATTAAAATCGATGTATTGAAATGCGATCCTTTTTATCACTGCACTGGTGCTTATGTCACCAAGATCTGTTCATCCTACATCAGGGCGTACATGAGTGTGGGTATGTCAGGTAATTGAAGAGAATATCAGTGGTGGCTACAATGCTGTATTTGTAAATACTGTGTAACTGCTCCCACTGTGCCTGGTTTGAAAATACGGCTGTGCATTTCTGTTGCAAGAGCAGCTAGTACTAGATCTAAATCACTGTCCTTGAAAGCAAAGCCTAAGCATCAGGCCTTGTCTCTTCCATCTGGCATCCTTTGTCTTTGAAGGAGGGCTGTTTTGTGGGTGAAGGCTGCCTTCTGCACCAGCTCACAGTATCACAGCATCTAGCATGAGTGAAGGTGATGGAGCATATGCATGGGGGAAGAAGTCTTCTGCATGTGTGGTTTAAACCCAGCTGGCAGCTAAGTACCATGAATTCTGGCATTAACTGGCAAGCGGTAGAGGTGTCTGATGTGAAAATAAGTCTTTGGGATGTAATTAAGTAAAATTGATATTTGTGTGAAAATAAGTTGCCTGAAATGGCCATGTCGTCAAACATTTATACTGTATGTTTGAAAGCCCTTGATGCTACAGGGCTGGCTAATAGTTTGGAGGAATTTTTGTTTGGACTTAATAAAATACTTTATAAGAAGTGAAATTGAATCGGGGCTAGGGAAAGCAAGCCAGGAGCAGTTCACAGATAATGTTTTGAAGCAGTTATGTTTCGAAACTATGATGTTACCTTAAGAATATGTTACTGTGCTTAAAGATCTTGGTTGGTTGGTGCTTGGACAGCAACAGTTGATTAAAGGACAGGCCTAATGTTATGTAAACCAGGAGTACTTGTGGGCAAGTAGGTGGGTGCTTATGCAGATGAGATCGTGCTGGTGAGGTGAAAAGTAAAATAATTTTTACCCCTATGAAGCATTTATTAGAATCTTGAATTTCCCTGCAGGTGGCGGTGCAAAGAATGTGGGAGATAGGGCAATGCTATGGCCTTCTGTTCAGTGTGCTTGCTGTCCGCAGTGGGCAGAAGCATACACTGGTGACACTAAGAGCCTGCAGAAGAGGGATGAGGTGATACTGATCCTCAGTGTTCAGTTTGTGTGTGTGTATATAAGGCCATAAAACAATAATGGGTTTTTTTTTTTATTTTGCAGGTTCAAAAGTGATGTGAATTTAAAATGGTTTTTAATTGTCAAAAATTGATTTTAGGAATTGAATTAGAATATTTTTTTTCATTATTTTTACTACTGTCTCTCAATGAAGCATACTTGCTGATAACTTTTGGATTTCATCAGCTCTTTGAAAACCTGCATGCATTACACTGATTATGTCCAAGGCTTTTATATAAATGTAACAATATATGGAGCTTAAAAATGCATATTACTGTAGTTTTATCAGCTGAAAACCTTTAGATTTTTTGAAATTGGTTTGTGTTGTTAGGGTAATGCTGTAGGTTACAAATTGGTAGTAGCACTTAGTGATAATTGCCAACAAGGTCTTGATGTCAAGAGTGCTGTTTGGACTGGGTGTTGTGCCAAGGGCCTTTTTATGAACCCCGCTGTTTGCATTTTGGAGCTGTTAATTTTGTCACTCCTGATAATTAATCTTTCACTTCTTGCCATCCAGTAGTGGTTTAGCTCAAGATCCAGTGTGTATTGCTTTATATAAAATATGCTATTTGTCTATGTGTATTTTATTAAGAGTGTTTTTAACACCTTAATGTTTCTATCAGTGTTTCTACCTACCCCTGACCCCCATTCACCCAAGGAGTGATTTCTGATGTTCATTTAAAGTTATCTTCTGCATCTTCTTTGTGACCCAGTTTGAGTTCAGTGGAGTGTCTTGGGCTTCGTTTTGTGGTAGATCCAAAGGCTATACCTAAGGTTTTTGGATTCTCTAGAACCCAATGAATGAATGAATGAATAAGTTCTCTGATCCTCTGTTGGCTGCTGGTGGTGGGTGACAGCAGGGCTGGAGAGATCTCTGGCTGCTCTTCCAGTTCTGGCAGTAGCACAGCAGATTGCAGGATGGTGTCTGCACACTGAGGTACTTGCTATTGCCATCATGAGATAATTACAGTGGGCACAGTGTTGGTGGAGATGCAGTCAGTTTTGGATGCTTTACCTCTCTGGAAGAGTATCTAGAAGTGGAGCAGAAGGTCTCAGCATTTTTGGTAACAAGAGCCCTAGGAAAGCAAAAGGATGTCATTTGTAGATTATACTGTGTGGCTTCTGATGGGGCTTTGGTTTTATTCTAGCCTTGAATTACTTCAGCAGCTTCCACTAAGAAAGTGATCTTAAAAGTTTTCCTGCACATGGGAAGTAGCTGGGAAGGCTCTGTATTTGAATTTGGTGTCTGTCTGAGTATGCTGAGCAATTTCTGTAGAGAGAGATGCTGGCAAAAGTCAAGTGCTTAACTACTACTGAAGCTTATTTCTTGCTGTTTCTTTTCTGGGGTCTCTACCTTGCCGGTAGATGAGCTCTCTGGGTCTCTACTCTGACAGGGTTGATGGAGACCTGTTTTTTCATGACCAGCACCACTTAGAGAGTCATAGAATAGTTAGTGTTGGAAGGGACCTCTGGAGACCAACTGGTCCATCTCCCTGCCAAGGCAGAGCCATCTAGAGCAGGTTAAGCAGGAATGTGTCCAGGCAGGTCTTGAATGTCTCCAGAGAGGGAGACTTCAGAGCCTTCCTGGGCAGCCTGTCCCAGTGCTCTGCCGCCCTCAACCTAAAGAAGTTCTCTTGGTCTGCCTAGTTTTCCTGTTTAACATAGCTTTTAATGCAGGCAGCAGTTGTTTAGCTGTTAAAAACCTACCAACAAAGTTAGGAAACTGATGGGTATTTAACAAAGGAAAAAACCTGCGACTGTAGGGTATCACATGGAGGGATAATTGGGAATTTGTGGTGTTAGTGCCTGTGTACTCCACCTTGCCCTCTGAATTGCTGTCCCACAGAGTGGTTGCTCATGGCATGGTGGCACGCACCCTTTGGGATAGGTAGTTTGTAGCCAGGCACTTGTCTTCCTGAAATAACAACTCTACCATTGCCTAAACATAGCAAATGCTAATTTTATTTCACTTCATCTCTGTTGTTCTGAGGTTACATTGGCTGTGATTATTAAACATTTACATAGGATAAAGAAATATAAACAAAAAGGTATATTTGTGGCATCGTTATTTGCCCATGTACAAGTGATACTAAATGACTTTCTACTCCCTCCCTGTTCTAATGTAGAGCTATCTGCTGTAAAATTAGAAGAGAAGCTCCAAAGCTTGGTGTGGTATTTGGTGCAGATGTGCTGGGTTGGATGGTGGTCATGCCTGTGTGCAGATTCCTGTTTTGTGGCTATTTTTTACACTTGAACATTTTCATTCTGTGTGTACAGAGGATCGGGTTTACATGAGACCACTGGCTGACTTCTGTGGGGTTGTGTGGAATAATGCTGGTGTCATACCCTTCAAATTGTTTACTTAACCAGAGTATGTAGGTCATATTCCCCCAAGATAAATAACTCGTATCAGCTTTAACCTTTTCACCGAGAGAGCGTTGTATGAATTAGGAATACCAAATGCAGAACAGTAACCTCAGCCCTGCCTTTATAGACAGAATTAAACTTCTACTAGAAGTTAATTAGTTTAATTAGTGCCGTTCCCCCTCTTGGCTTGGGAGACCTGTAATTTCCTAGTTTGTGCATGGTGCTTGTGTTGGATTTCCAGACATTTCCAATCGTGGATGCTAGGCTGATGCTTTGGAGAAGGCATCTTGCGTCACTGCAGGGTGAGTGCTGGAAAAGGGCAGTGTTCCTGCAGTTCGGATGCTCCACCGTATGCCATGGGATAGCTCAGCGGGCATGTTCAGGATGAATCCTCAAGAGCCAAATGCCTGTGCTTGGCACTGAAGTTAACAGGAACCATTTCAATGCTGGAGCAGGAGGAGGAGGAGGAGGAAGCAGTGGAGGGGCTGCTATGGGAAGCTGGTCTGGGGCTGGACCCCCAGCTGCATGCAGTGCCCTTCTCCAGCAGTGGGGCTGCTGCACGCCAGTTGGAGCTATGTAATGACACATGTACCTTTTAGAAAGCTGATGTGTTCATTTCTAGTTGCTTAAATGATGTGAAAGGCTGCTCTATGTAGTTGTATGTATTTGCACACACCCACCCCCACCATGCGTTACACGCCTGCATCCCTCAGTCTTGGCTGTTCATGAATTGCATTGCTCGTGAGTCTTTAGTGTACATAAAATCAGATGCCAAGTCTTGTTTCCCCTTTCTGCTGTGCTTTGATTTCACCTTTGCTTCAGAAGTTTAGAAAGATATTTTCAAGCATCTTTTGCCTTACCTTCTAGGGCTGTGTCTTCAGAAACAACTCTTTCTTGTCAGGCAACTTTAATGTTTTGTCAAACAACTGTCTTGCAGGGTTGAAGTGAAAGCCAAAATGAAAGGCAGTACACAGGCTAGTGTGTATTGGCAAGTCAAAAAGTCAAGTATTGTGTGTGTATATTTATGTTATTTTGTGCCAAACTTCTTTAGGGTATCAGTACTGCTGGGTATCCTTAGGGGTTCAAGTTCCTGCTGTTCTGCTCTGAAGGATAAGTACTTCATGCCTGTAAATTAATTATTTTGGGGGGACATATTTGCCTTATTGATTTACCATATTAGCTCCGTGTTTGGGGAATGTTTCCATCACTTGGAAGCCTGGGGGTGTGTCAGGAATAGTGAAAAGTGGTGAACGTGGTGGACACACAAGGCTCAGTGTGACTTACTGCCAGCCTTTGGAGCATGGATACCTAATGTGGAATGCACATGGGGAGGGTGGTGAGTTTGAGCACCCCCTACTACGCTGCAGGTAGGTCGGCAGCACGCTGCTCTGAGAATCACTGGCTAATCAGTGTAATTATTGAGAGTATTTAAGTATCTTCAGTTAAGTAGCCAGCTTTGCTGCCTTAATAGCATCTTACGCAACTGCACCCTTCCCACGCTCCTCGCTCTCTCAAGGCAACGTGGCACAGGAGAATTCTTAGTGTACAAAAGAGGTAGGAATGCGAAAGGAGTCGCTGGAAGCAATATGCAGTTAATAATGTTTTCTTCTGCAAGTCAAAATATCTTTTTTTTTTGTCATCTTGTTCCTAAATCTGTTGTCAGTTACTCTATTTACAGCGTTTTTTCTTTGAATGAACTGTTGTATGTTACTAGAGAGCTGGTAGCTGAAAGGGATTAATACCCATTTCCCTGGGTATTAACCTGTGATGTGGTTAGAGTCTCTTTGTATTCTTCATAAAGCTTAACTTTTAAATTAAACTGGATTTTAAAGAAAATGCTTTGATTTTTGTACATTTCCTATATAGTATTTTGTTTTGTTGCTATTAGCAGCAGTCTTTTTTTCTTCATTAGGCTCACATGTGACTTACCTAAGAAAAACATGAAAATTTTTTGTCATGCTTTGAAATCTGATTTGTGGAATTTGCACAAGAAACAAGTGCATGCTTGGGGTAATGTTTTTTATACATTTTATACAAATATTTATTAAACACATTCCAGTGAAACAACAGATGTATTTCAGGTAGACTCAGGTGTCAGTACAATATTCTTTTGTTTGTAAAAGAGAGTTCTTCCTTTGCTTAATCTCATTATTTCTGTTGTATCAAACATAACCCGTTCTGTAAAAGGCAGGATGAAGCAGAGGCCTGCAGAATACAGGTGCAAGTATCTAACAGCCTTCTGAAGCGTGTAAAACCAGCTGTGAATGATCAAAAATACAGTCAGTGTCCAGTCTCTGGCAGTGACTGACAGTGAAAGCCTAAGAAAAGACAAAGGAGCAAAGAAGTACATTTGTATTGATAGCTTCTAATATGTTCTCCTACCTGCTGGCTTTTTAGCTGCTGTTGGTTGGACCTTTAGTCTAGCACATTAGAGGCAGGTTTTTGTTAAGACATACACTTTTGGCATGGCCGAATCCAGCAGTGGAGTTCCAAGGTGCAGTTCTCCCTTATGAAATAGATTTTGTATTTGGTGTATAAAGAATTCCTGATGAGGAGCTGCTCTGTGGTACAACAGGCAATTTTATTGCATGAGTGACCAGTGCTTTGAGCTAGGATTGTTGGCTGCCAGTGTTGCTGAGCCAGGCGAGAGCCCAGGGAAACAGTAAATTGTGTCATGAAATTTTCCAAGCAGCTCTGTCCAAGTGCAGTAGGAGGTACTGTTTGCTGGTAGGGAATGAGGGAACTGTGACTTGTTTTTGGAGCCCTTTGTCTGCAGCAAGCACATCAGCCTGTCCTGTCCCTAACATGAATGTTTTCTTTGGACTGTGTTCCTAGTGTACTTTAGCCTTTTTGGTTATTCTGCTTTGCCTTCCTAAAGACGTTTTGGGGCTCTTCATTAGGAAGGCCTGTGCTCTGCCTCCCGCCCAGTGTTACTAACATCAGGAAACAGTGTTGCTGAAAGAGGAGGAAGGAAGTTAGACTTCAAAATTCACAGCTTGGAACCAGTGGGTTGTTTTGTTTTCTTTTTGTTGTTGTTGTTCCTGTTACTGTCACTAAACTTAACTTTAAAATGTGTTGTGTGAAGCACAGTAAGAACCAGGTAGGATTCCGCTTTGAGTTTGCTCCTTTCTGATTTTAGCTACAAATGGGAATGAGACAAAATAAATGCGGGCTCTTGCCCTGCTATTGACATGGTTCTTGGTGATTGTATGAGAACGTAGGGGTCAGGGGCTCCTCTTTCTTGCTCTGCATGTCCTACAGAAATGGAAGGACAAGGCAAGGCTCTGCAAAGGGGAGCAGTGCAGGGCAGGGCAGGCCTTCCAGCAGTACCAACCTGAGTGTGTGTGTGTTTGTGCAAGAGCTGTTGTTTTGAGGGAGGTTACTTCTGTTCTCTCCTAGTTACCTTCTCTGCATATTAACGCATCTCTTCCATATTACATGTGTGTTAAAGAAGTGGGTGGAGAAGGTGAGTGTACATATCTGCGAGTGCTCCTTTTGAGAGCAGACCCAGAAGTTTTCATTAGAAATGCTTGCTGAGAATGCCGAGCTGGGTTTGCTTTCCCTGGGAAATGGCTGGGAGTTGAGTTTTAGCCAATCACTGATTTTTCACAGTATCAAAATTAAATCTTCTTTAAACTAAGAATACCCCACTAATATTAAAAATCAGGTGTTAATTTCTTGGTTGGCTGCAAAATGTACTTAGTCTTCCAACCTGCGACTGGTGTATGGTCTAATTTCATTAGAACAGGTAATCCTGTGTCATGCATCTCTTGAATGTTCTTTGCAGCCGGTTTTTTTTTTTTTTGAGTTGGGTTTTTGGCTATTTGTTTGTTTTTTTCTTTTTTTTNGCAAAATGTACTTAGCCTTCCAACCTGCGACTGGTGTATGGTCTAATTTCATTAGAACAGGTAATCCTGTGTCATGCATCTCTTGAATGTTCTTTGCAGCCGGTTTTTTTTTTGTGTTGGGTTTTTGGCTTTTTGGTTGTTTTTTTCTTTTTTTTTTTTTTAGAGCACTTTGGGAGCAAATTCATGATGAGCTTGTAATAGTCACAGATAAAGGAAATAGCTTATAGGTTTGTTCTGGAAATGATGACTTGACACTAGCCTGTGGCAGTGGAATTTAGCTATC
Organism: Agapornis roseicollis; assembly: GCA_002631895.1. Classification (NCBI taxonomy): domain Eukaryota; kingdom Metazoa; phylum Chordata; class Aves; order Psittaciformes; family Psittacidae; genus Agapornis; species Agapornis roseicollis. The sequence goes on along the minus strand of NDXB01003609.1, from coordinate 10,026 downwards.
AATAGCGTGTTAATCCAGTTAAGTAGAGAGCCTTTCATAGGGAAATACGAGTCATGTGTTCTAGCTAAATAATTAGCTTTAAAGTAATCATGCAGCTTGTAAACATCGCCTCGATATTTTTGTTATTTCTTTTTTTGACATGATTATGACACAGCAATAACTCCCTGGTGAAGGGGTGGCACATGCAGTGGCTGTGGGCGGGATGTATTTTGGAGCATTCTCATCTAAAGCTGCGCTGGTACATGTAAGCGCTGACTTTGTCAGCTAGGTCATTCTTGTTCCAGTTTACTAGTTAGAAAATACCAAATGGCATGACAGTTATGCATCCCTTTTTAAAATCATAGCAAGCTCGCACTGAGACATACTGCTGATTTGGAGAAGTTTGAAGCCAGTGCTCTGTTTTACCTGCCTTAGAAGCATGTGTCCCCAGGGGTCACTTTTCACCTGGATACAACTGAGATCACATCTTCTTTCCCTTCTGGGGTCTGGGCAGCGGTTCGACAGTTACACAACAGTTCCAATCAGCTAGGAGGAATAACCTAGCCCGTTAAATGCATGATCACTTACTTCAGTAACTCCCGTTGAAACTTCAGGCTTCCCATTCATAGATTTTTAGCATACCTTTTTTTCCCCCTCTGCTGAACAGTGAAACAAAGAAACTCAACGATTTCACTTGTCTCTCATTTCAGTGGGTATACTGGCACCACTGGGGGATGAGAAATACACAACACAGTGAGGTGTGTGCTTATTCTGTAGAACAAAGCCTATTTGCAGTAGCTGTCTTGAAGTTGGTAGAGCTGGTTAATAGTGTGCCTTGTTAAGATGCTATGCCATTCTTTATGAAAATATGCTGCTATAGAGTCCTTAAACATTTCTGATGTAAGATTTCAGCACCTGGTCTTAGTAGATAAAATCTGGGGATGCTTGCTGGGTTGGTTGGTGTTCCTAATAGTTTACCATGCTGCTTTGACATTGGAATGATAATGGAAGCAGGAGAGTGGTAACCAGTCATATGCCATAGTTCAACTGAACTGCATGTGAGCTTCAAGTGCAATCAGGGATGTGCAATTGATAGTGAGTCTGGTTTTGCCATGTTTAAAATAACAGGGTGGGCATCTTTGAGAAACCTTCACAGCTGTAGTTTTATGAGTCCTGTAAACCTGCTTACATCAGGTTTTATTGCAGCAGGTCCATAAGTGTGCTTCACTGTTATGGTCAGAATTTGCAAAAACATATAGAATCACTTCTTATTCTATGGAACTGTAACCACCTCTGGGAGAAAACTCAGTAATAATCATAGTGCACTTTATTGCTGCATGATGCCTAATAAGCCTTGAAGTGAACACCGTATTGTTACGCTGACCACCCCTGGAGAATGTAAAATGGTAGCAGAATGTAATGACCTGTGTTTTGGAACAGAACCATCTTGCCTTTTATTTCAGAAAGCAGTTGCTTGAGGTCTCCAAGTGTAGGTAAAGACCTCTTTCCTTAGTACTTCACCGAAGCAGCTTTTTGTCTCTATGTACTCACTGTACCAAGACTTGGTAAGTTGTTGACGTATTTCTTGTAGACTGTAGTGGATTTTATCTTCAGACTAAAGTTTGTTTCAAAGCCTGCAGCTTTTAGGATTTTTTTTTTTTTTAAATATCTGCTGGGTTTTGTCTTTCTTTGGTTATTTTTAGTTATTGATGCTTTCAAAAAGAATCTGTGATCTTGAACCATCGTACAAGCTGATTTGCTCAAGGGCATTTGCAGCATCAGGGCCAGAAAATAGTAATTAAAAGATAGTTTGTCACTGTCTTCTAGTTCCGAAATGAACAATGAAGGTATTCTTATTTATCATTATGCTCTAATGGACTCTTTTCCTCATAAGGCTATGTTACTAGCATCTAAGTCTCTTGATGTAGATCCAATGCTGTTCTTGTTTCCAGCTATTCTCAAGAGTTTGTTTCCAAGTCTTCAAGCATTCCGGCATCTTGGCAATTGTTTGATAATGGATAATTTTGCTGCTCGCTCCCCAGCAGCGTCATTAACGTGTATGTTGTTTATAGAAGTATTTCAAGGCTGGTTGACAGCAGTTCTTCCTAGGTAATTCTAAACCAGTACACAGGTTTGTGTTGGCAGTGGGATTACTGCCAAGGATTTCTTTAAGTGCATTGCTCTCATTTTGATAGTTTATGCTACCCTAGTAATGGATAATATAATTTCTTATTCATGTATGGTCAATAAAAAGTTGACTATTGCTGTCAATCTTAAAAATCAAGATTTCACAAGGAAACCAGGCAGGCTTTGAGGAAATTCATCTTATACAAAAACCCAACTGAGCTGGTGGGAATGATTCTTTATGATTTTACTCATAACCTGTGAGCGATGTCAGTGACTGAAAAGAACTACCGGAACTTAATGATTATGGACAAAACCAGCAAAGGTTTCCCCTACCCATAGAAGCATCACTGTTCACTTTGCAGGTAACACATATAGGAAGTTGCTGAAACAGGGCAGTAGTGGGCACTAGTGAGAATCTCTTTCAGGAAGAGGTTTATTTGTTTCCCCTTCCCAGTTTCAGCACACACAGGTTCCACTTCTGGCTTTAGGTGCACTTCTTACTGAAAGGGAAAAAATGCAGTGTGAAAAATCCAATTAATTTGACTCAAAAGGCAAAGTGAACTGTGTCGGTGAAGGCAGAGCACAGCCAGTGTTGGGAGCCTTCCTCAAAAACAGTGACATAATGCAGGGCTGGCCTTTGAAAGTTTGTCCTATCAGTTTGTGCCTATGGCAGCATAGGCTAAAGATAGTTCCTGGGACTAGGAAATGCAAGGCTTCGATTTGAGGACTTTTTCCTTGAAAAATTCAGATCTGCTGGAAACAACACAAGTGTGAATTCTGTGCATCTCTGATAAGTTGCAAGGACCTTTTTTGGAGGTTCGTTAACTGGACTTCAGCTTCCACCTTTTCAAAGAGCAGGAGTTCCCAGTGAATACTCCTACTGTGTAGACTCTCCATAATGCGTTAGTCTTTAGGGCAGCGTTCAGGGTTTGGCCGCAGGTTACAATCTCATGCAATATCGATTTCCCAGTGGTTTTATTTTTGCAATTTCTGTTAGTTGTTGGCATTTGAATGAATTTTTAGTTGTCGTGTTTTGGTCTTATATTTCGGTGCAAATCATTTGGAAGCTGAAACTCCCTGACATAGTATAGTGCCTAGATGCATTATGGATTTGATGTGGTACGTACATCAGTTCTCAGTTTAGGACGTATTTGAGAGTGTTTCACAATCTTTATTGTTGTTATGTTAATGCATTTGTAATAGCTCAAACGAAAGGATGGTTGTGTTCTTGTAATAACTACTGCTGTTATTTTGTGAAGTTCAGGAAGCGTTTTTTGCTCCTCATGCTTTGCCAGCACAGTGTCTTGTCTTGCAGGGGCTTGTGAAGTACTGTGAGATGTATTCTCTGTACGTTGAGAAGAGCAGGGAGCAAACATAGCTTACCTTTCCTTTTTCTCTTGGGGACAAAAGTTCCTAAAGAGCCCCAGCTGAACAAGCAGTGTGCTACAGCCTGATACGAGCATGTGCAAATGAAAGGAAGATCCCTGTCTATTTGATCCTCGTTGTTTCTGCTAATATTGCCAACAAGTATGCCTTTAATAATGTGTCTGTCTATACTGGGAACAGGGTGAAGTTTTTAGCCATAAATAACGAGCTGTTTGCAGTTATTAGTGTCCTGGACTGGACTCAAAGGGTTTACTCAGATGAAAGGCTCCCATTATTATCCAGTTAGTATCTAGATTCCGTTATTATCTTTCTTCTTGTAACTGTTCTCCCTGGTTTTACCTTTTATTTGTTCTGACAGTAAAATGGTTAACATCCTGCTTGATTAAAAAGAAATCCCAGTGTAGTCTGGTTACCCTCATTTCCTGCTCTTCAGTGTGGTGGTAGAAGGTCTGGATTTTAGTACTGGATATTGGGCAAAACTGGCTTTAAAATTATACCAACATTTACACAGTGAGAAAAACAAGTGGAAAAGCCAAGCCCTATGCTACGTTTTAGTGTTTAGGTAGTGTGTGTTACGTTTTTGTATGTAATGTTACTTTAAAGATGCTTGCAAAACAGAGCTTGCAGGAATGCTGGGCTGCTTTGCTGTAGCCACATTCCTGTTGCAGCATGTTGTCCGGGTCTGATATGACATCAATCTGGATGTAATAGATACAGAGTTAAGCAGTTTATTTTGGGATCTGAAACTCTTCTAAGAATAGAGAGTCTCTCCTTTACACAAGAAAGGACAAGTAAATTAAAATGGGATGCCAGGGAAGGAAAAATAAGGGAAAAGCAAAGTGGAAGGAGTATCTAAATAAAAACAAGAAAAGAAAAACCCTACAGTCTCGTCCTGGTGGGTTTTGGGGCTGAGGTGAAACACATGAAGGGACCATTGTGTATGGGTTTTTTCCTCACTGCAGTGGTAAGCAGGTGATGGGACATCCTGGAAGGCAGTCTAACCTACAGAAATAACCTGTGTAATTTTCCTTGCTAGCAGTCTTTGGGTTTAATTCAGCAGAAAAGGGAAACCAACCTTTTACATTTTCTAATGCAACTTCTTAGTTTTGCTAGAACACTGGCAGGTGACTTTCCACAGTGCCCCAAAGGGTAAGTAGGCTCTTCAGCACTTCCCCACGGTTATGTGAGCGGGATCAGTAAAGCCTGGTAGTGATGTGACTGCTTCTGGTGGTGTCTGTTTACACCAGGGGTCTAATCATAGAAATTTGTATGGGAGGAACTCCCCTGATCAGCTCACTTAAAGGGCTACTACAGCAGCGGACCAACTAAAGTTAAGGTTGTTGGATGTTGAGGGTGGGGGTTTTTTGTTGTATGGAAGATTCCAATAAAATGTGTATCTGTTGGGTAAGAATCTAGCAGGAGATTGGGAACCTAGATGTGTACAACTTCAACCAGCATACTGTCTCCATTTATCCTGATGTCATATTGTCAGTTTGAGTCTTGATTTGTCAGTAATAATGTTTTTTATAATCCTGTATCATTCCATAAATTCTCTGTAACAAAAAGTCTGACAGTAGTCTAAGTTTACAAGTTCTTTTTTCTTTCTTTCTTTTTCTTCCTCTGACAGTTTCTTCCTTTGAGAGCAGGAGTATGCTATGGGCAACAGCCTTCAGTCTACAAGTCAGGATGGTAGATTGTGAAAGCTTTATTCCGTAATAGACTGTGAAAGTCTCATTCCAGTATTATGTAGGACATACTTCAGAAGGTAAATAAGATGTGAACATACGAGTTCATATGAATACGGAACGATCTGAAGGGTGACTAACAGGACATCGCTCTGCCTCTTGGGGAATATTTGTGTTGATTTTTGGTGAGCTTTCTGTAACTCTGTAATTTTAAGTAAAAACGTATCAGTCTGAGTTGCAAAATTTCATGAAACTCTCACTTTGTATCATCCAGGTGGGCTTCCATCAGCAGTAAAAACCCCATACATACATACCTTTTGCAGTGGATGAGGATGTAGCAGATGTTGCTGCCCTCTCAGGTGTTTGCATGGCATGTTCTTTTCTCTTGCGGTATGCTTGCCTCAAGAACTGCTGTGCAACAGCTTATGCTCAAAATAAGAATTCCAGTTGTGTGGTTTCTTAGCCTCTTGGGGCTGAGCTGCAGACCTGTAGCAGGCAGGTGAGCCTGTGCCATGTGTTGGACCGCAAACCCTTTTGCAAGTGTTGCTGCAGAATGAAAGGAATTTTCCTTCGTGTCTTCAGGGTTGACTTTCCTTGAGTCTTGTGTGTGTGGTTTTTTTGTTTCTTTTTTTTCTTTTATAGCTTATTAATAATTCATTATGATTTGCATGATCTTTGATGTGATATCCATAGCCTTGTGTTCTCCGGTGTTTTTCCTGAACTGTGCAGAAGTGAGAGTCCATGTAAATGTGAGACTCTCATGCTAATCTGTCATATCAAAGACTGATAGCTCTTTCCCTTGCCTTGTGTCTGCTCGGGGTCCCTTGGTAGTCCTAAGGAAGCAAGCAGCCTGATCCACCTAAGGATGCTTCCTTAGGACCACCATGACATTGTACCCTCAGTCCAGATGTAGGTGTCATCAGCAGCAGGAAAGCAGAAGAAGCCTGCACACGAAACTGACTTACAAGGTCTTGCTGTTTTTGCTGAGGATGCTACAAGTAAATAAAATGGAAGGCTAGGAAGGTCCTTCAGGAAGGACAAGCAGAGGGAGATGAGGAGGAGTTGTTGCAGTCCATGTCAGTGCATCAAGCTAAAGTGCATGAAGCTCCACTGTGAGATGGGTGAGGAGCCAACTGAGAGCTTGTGGGTCAGGATTAAAGGGAGGGCAGGGACAGGGAGCATTACAGTTGGGGCCTGCCACAGACCACATGGCCAGGAAGAATCTACTTTGCTTAATTTTCAAGTAATTAAAAAGCTGCTTAGTATATCAAATACATAAATAAATCACTTGGTAGGCTGCAGTGTTTCTGAGGAGAAATGCAGTCATGGAAAGGCAGAAGTATAAACATCATCTGGTTTTAATAACACCGTCTCATTTCACTAGAGATAGAAATAAAGTAGAAAAGAGTCTATTGAAGTAACTTTATTATTCTCAGTTAAAAAAAACCCAACCAAAAAAGGAACACCTAGATTATTATCTTTAGTACATCTGGTAAGTGGTAAGAGAAGGGGTATTAGGTTAACATTTGCCATAACTCATTCAGACAAAACTCTTTTTTGGTATTAAGAAAGAGTGCTATGATGATCTCATAATATGATAATTGCTTGTAATTTCATATTATTTGACAGAATTACCTAGGATTTATTTGGGTTTTGTCTGGTTTGAGTTCTTGTCTTTGTTTTTCCTCTGCCTTCAGTTGTGAACAATATGTTCTAGGTAACGTTTTTTATTTTATCTGATTTTATTTTTCCGTGGTTGCTTCTTTTTGTAAGTAGTTACATATTTGAGCCTCTCTCTAGGTAAGGTTTTAATGTACTATCTCCTCAAGGTCAGATTATAGTTCAAAATTAAACTGGCAGCTGCATGTTGGTTGTACCTTACACCTAACAGTGAAAGGCTCTGATGTTAGGTGGGTCTTTTCTAGCCATTGATCATTGGGTAGTTCTGTCAAGTGTCTTGTTATGCTAAAATGAAGTATTTTCTACTGGCAAATGAGAATTCCTTCTGCTCAGCACTGTGGACACCACTGCAGCGATACCGTGGCCCTGGAAGTTCACAGGAAATCCGGTGACTCGTTTCTTCCTGTCCTCACTGTCACTTGCCATGTAAGAGTCAGGTAGTGCTCCAGACTCCTTAGGAGGAGGAATGAAATCATGAATGAGGGGATAACTTCTCATATCATCCCAAACATATTTGTTCTCCCTGTGTTTTGTGATCTGTCATGGTGGCCCAAAATTGCAGAGTCGTGGTTTTGATTCTTCCCTGCCACTCAAGGACAGAGTCTGTTTCTGAGCTTTACTAATGCTTCAGTCTGTTTCTGAGCACTTACATTTTGCTTTCAGTTTAAATCTTATCTTCTTAGAATCCAAAAGAAAACAAACCAACCAAAAAAACCCACCAAAAAAAGATAAACCCCAGAGTTCGCTAGTTCTGTACTTCCTAATGCCTAATCAATCATAGCAGAGTTTAAAAGAACAATAGAAAGCTGTACAAGAAAAGCCAGGCTTTGGAACGTAAATTTTGCATTGCAGATTTACAGCATCAGTCCTTTCAAAAGGACAGGGGTTAAGCTTGTTGTCTGGCATACCATACCTGTGTTTCAAAGACAAAATGTACATTAGCACATGGCACTACCGGTCTGTATTTTAGTATCTCAATAGGCTTAAAGCAAGAGACGACTCAGCTATGACAGTGTTTCTAGAAGATCACTCGAGCGAACATCTTACCTGTAACATGACATTTTAAAAGACTTTATAAATTTTAGTGATGTAATTCTAACAAAATGGCATTAAGAATAGAAGTTATTTTGACCATGAAGATTGTAAAGACTCTTTACTTTGAATCAAAGGACTTGCTTGAGTAGCTCTAACCTTTGTGTAACGGTAATGATTTTAATATGTAGGAAATGAGATACATGTATGTTATCAGGTCAGTGGTCTATGTATTCTGCTGGTTTGTTGCTGGAGAAAACTTACTATAGCAGCAGGTTGTGCTTCAGTGTCTTCTGATGCAAGTTGCTTTGAGCTCTACACAGTCAATGGCTGCTTTTATTGTGTATTGATATCAACTTTGCTGTTTAATCTAGATATTTTTTTCTGTCCATTCTTAAATACTCTTTAGGTTTTTTATTTTTTTACCTTAGCAGTGGCCCATGATTCAAAGGCTAAATGTATTTGGCTTTAAAACCCCAGCTTTTATAGTTCCATCAGTCTTTAATCTCAGAAGGGGTGGGGGATTCATTGGTCTTCTGTAGCGAAGCAGGGCATTAGGAACATATGGCTGCTTCTCTGCCCTTATTTTGTATATAGTTCGAGTAATGTTACTGATCATTCATTCTTTCCTGAAGCTTTATAGTTCTAACCAGGGTTTCTTCTTGTACCCTAGTCTCTTCAAGTCTTTAATTTATATTGTCCTTCTCTGCGTCTTTTCTATTTGATGTATCCTTTTTCAGATGGGGGTGACCAAAACTGAACACAGAATTCAAAAGTGAGCACACACTATTCAAGGTGAGGGAATATCATTAGTTCTATATAAGACAGCATAATTTTTGGTATGTCTTTCTCCTTTAAAAATAAATACTGATGTCCTGTTTCTGTTTGCTCCCAATCGTAAGCTACTTTTAATGAGTAATCTGTGAAGTTGTCTAGAGTGGGTTTGGGTTTGTTTGTCTGTTTATTTTTTGTTGGAAAGTTGGTTAATTTATAACTTACCAATTCTTATGGGTAAGTAATTAATGAAAAATGTGTGTTTATTTTCACTATGGTTTATTATACACCATGTTATGATCTACTGTCACTGTGTTGATCTGATTGCATATTTGAAATTCCTTCTGAAGTCCATCACAAATACACTAGAGAGCCAACTGTCCTTTGTATCTTTCATCCTCCACAGATTTTTCCATTATATGGTTCGTTCCCACAGCATCCCTCGGCTACTGAAGTGTACTTGCCTGTGGGGTTTTTTCTGACTGTTGCTATCTTGATTTGGATCCCTCTAGCCTAGGGTCTTTCTTATATTCTTGCAGGTTTCTTGAAAAGGTTGCACTTCTCCACGTTCATGATAAAGATTGGTAGTTGAAGAAAATGAATGGTACATGACAATACTCATTAGAATGCCTGTTACCACCTCTCACTAACTTATTCACTGCATCTGGTCAATTTCTTAGCTCTCCTTTCTGTAGAAGAAGTAGACATCTCAGAACCCGTATCTGGTTATTCCACTCAGGAAGTGTATGCTGGCATTATACTGGTAATGGGAGTCAAAGTGTTATTCTCAGGTTTGTAATTTGATTTGACTTTAACTCTTGCAAATTGGGATTGTTCACATGAGCTCTCTTGATTCATGGGATGACTTCGACCACCCTACCCTTTTGATGACTTCTTTGCATTAGTGTTTGTTACAATGATGCTGGTATGTTGTATCCAGAGCAGCTAATTATTAGGCATTGTTGCAATGAACAGCGGTAAATAGGGGTAGTAACGTTTGGCTTATGAGAGAAGAGTATAAATTTGGTGTTGCATGTTCCTATTAGAAACATCTCCATTTACATTCAACTGTATAAATTTATAGAAGCCCAAACTTATGGAGAGCCAGTATCACAGAATTACCAGGTTGGAAGGGATCTCTAAGATCATCAAGTCCAACCCATGCCCTACACCTCCACTAAACCATGTCACCAAGTTCTATATCCAGTCTGTTTTTAAACACGTCCAGGGATGGTGACTCCACCACCTCTCTGGGCAGACTGTTCCAGTATTTTATTATTCTTCCTGTGTAAAACTTCTCCCTAATATCCAACCTGGACCTTCCTTGGTGCAGTTTGAGACTGTGTCCTCTCGTTCTGTCCGT